>JAXGGA010007973.1:0-59484 GCA_038373865.1 Uloborus plumipes
CAAAGTTTTCGACTGCTTTTCTTATAAGTAAAGTATTCTTTAACTAAAATTGATATATTTTCTTTAATAGATTTTAAAGAAACATTTCAAGTCAAAAATAGAAATGAGTTTTGAAAAGTTGTGCACTCATTTCATTACGTCAGAAGTGATTTAATTGAATGTGAAGTTTTTTTTATTGAGCTTGAAAAGTTGGCCAATTTTTATGATGATCTTAAAAGTTAGTAACTGGTAATCACACATTATTTACAGCACATATCTACAAACACAATTGTCATACAATAAATCTAATTTGTTTTCTGGAAAGACAATACAAAATGTTTTTAAGCCATGAAACTGAATATTTATTACAGATATTGCGGCTTCGCCATTCTGCAGTTTCGAACTGTGAAGAGCTTGCTTTAATGACGCACATAAGAACAATAAACACAAGTGTTTGGGTCTTGTTTTCAGCAACGGAGAAAACAATAAAACTCTTTTTAATACTAAAATGGGTGAAAGAGTTTTACATGCGTAATAAGATGAGGAGTTAAATTTCAAACGAGCTCGATATTATTCTGCGTTTTTGACCTTTATTTCATTAGTGTACAATGGAAGAGCTGTTTATATCGTTCAAATTGCGTATAATATAAGTAAAATATGCTTTCATACTCCCAGAATTTTAGGCATAAAAAACAGAAATAGAGCTTGTTGTTAAAACTGATGTTTTATGATATCATTTATCTTGCCATTACAACCATTTTTCGGTTCAGCAGCTGTTTTAACGCAAAAAAGTACCCATTTCCTTGTATTCTTTTCACTTCATTTTTATAGTCCTTTCCTCGTGATTGATAATAAAGAAAAGTAATATTATTGCTTCAGAGAACTATCATTTTTATTCTTCTATTTTGCATAAAATAGATTGTTATTTGAGTAATTAGCTGTGACTAATAAAAGATTTTGGCATGCGCATTGGATGTTCCTTCGGTATAAATAATTTAGTTACATTCTTAGAATTCATCTGTATAATGTTTAACAAGAAGTACTAAAAAAATCCCCAAAACAACAACGATTGTTTTCTTTTGTTGGTACTTCTAAAAATAACGAATGAATGTTTACTTGATTTAATGGTATGTGGCCTTAAATTTTGCTTCCTACATTCAAACATCATTATTTCTGAAAGCAATGCACCCCCAGAAATATAAATACTATATTAGAATTATGCTTAATTTCATTCCTAATCTCAATTACACATCTGTGAATGTAACTAACTTTAGTAAATATAAATGGTGTGGGAAATTTCTTTATTGAAGATCTGCGATACGACTTGTATGCCATGTGCGACGTTTCCAAGATTAAAAAAAAAAAGAAACATTACAAAGCGAGCATATTTTCGTATCTGAGAATTATACAAGGAAAAGTTCTGGTAGTTTTGAAAGAAAAATAAGTGAAATACGAAGAAGAGGGGGGGGGGGCGGGAGCTGATTTTGATGAGCTTTAAAATATTTCACTCGGGAATACCCCCCTTAATCACCCTAATATCTTCAAATGTTTATGTTTTTGAGCTTTTCATCTCCCTAGCTCTTCAAAGGATTAGTTAGTGAATGCTTCCCAATCCTTCAAATAAATATATTTAAAAAAATAATTATTTATGGATATGAAATTCGAAAACTAAAAAAATCATAATAATAGTAAAGAGAGGAATTCCAAAAAGTGCTGGATGATGGGGGAAACGCTGGTCATGTTTGGAGCCAGAGGTTCATTGTACATAAAAATCAGAACTAATTGCGTCAGAACTACTATGAAAAAGCTTTTTCCCCAGTTTGTTTCTCTTTTTTTTTTGACATGCAGTGATACTACGAGCTACGCAGTTTTGAGGGGCATTTTGAAATATCTAAGCTTTAACAAATTTATACTTAACTATACTTTTAGCTAATTTATACTTGAAAATCTGACGTTGAACAAGCTAAATAGCCGAGTGCTGTACACAGAACCGTTCTTTTGAAGTTCAAAAGGGCAGTTTCCTTCCCTAGCATTCAGAAGCACAGTATATTTGAATGTACTTTTTTTTTTCTCTGTTACATATAGTATGGTATGTACAATTTAAGTTCCCACGCCTACAAGAAAACATTGAAATGGCTGACTTGGCAGCATAACTTCGTTTCAAGTAAATTTTGAGTAACCTAGAGTTTGACAATTGATCTATGCTTGTTGAAGGATCGTTACTAAAATGGCTAATCACAGTGGCAACATTTTCAATTTCAAAGCTGGTCTCAACTGCGTGTTGCTTAATAGACTTTTACTGGAATTTTATGGATCACCCTATTCTTTGTAATAAATAGTTAGAGGTTTATTGAGTGCTCCATTTCCAGTGATTGGGGCTTTCCTTAAACTGGATGATCGAGGATGATCCAGCTTCTCAACTGATTGGTTAGAGGTTCCATTAGGATTATGGATGACATCAATCTAAGCCAGATTTTGAATAATGGCT
Source organism: Uloborus plumipes (assembly GCA_038373865.1). Lineage (NCBI taxonomy): Eukaryota > Metazoa > Arthropoda > Arachnida > Araneae > Uloboridae > Uloborus > Uloborus plumipes. Next base: position 2,468 of record JAXGGA010007973.1, read on the forward strand.
GATATTGAAATTCATTCTAGCATTGGATGGATATTAGACAAGATCAACTTGTTCTATTAGATGGGTTAAACGCGAATACTAACATCATAATATTTTTGGAAGAAGTTTAAATTATAGTGCCAAGTTATTATAGGATTTTTGTGAAATGATTTACCCAATATTGTTTGACTTTGTATTCTAAACATTTTTTTTACCTACCTAAATAGTTGGTAATTAGTAATTACATAATTATGTCATTTAAAATGTAAACATTTTACTAACATTTGAAATTACGGGAGTAGCTAACAACATATATTATAAAATATCTAAACACTTAGCTTTAGAAAAATATTAATGACATAAAGAGACGCGTGGTTTTTAACTTAAATAGAAAATGGAAAATCAATATTATCCCATGCCACTAAATGACCTTTTAAGTTATTTTAATATTGTTGAATTTACATTTTAGAGGAGAAGATGGCGATGTATAGTATTGGGGTTCGCATGAATTTTGCTATACCCACCTACATTTCTTCTAACCCCCTAAATTTTATTGGCTACTTTGGAGAGCTATGTTTTACATAAATAAAACAAATATCTAGCGCAGCTGTAATTTTTGAGTGTTGTAATAAAAGCATAATTTCATAATTTTTTTCATACTTTCAGTGCGAACAAAGTTTATAGGAATAGTCTTTAGATTAGTTTTTAAAATTATTTTACCATAAACTTTTATAGCTCTGAAATGTATTTGAAGTGAAACTTTTTTAAATTTATAATACATGTATCTGTTACTTATTCTATTTGTTCTCACTCTCTTTTTAATGATATTCACGCTCTATCAATGCTGCCATTCAAAGGGAAAATAGTTTATATTTACTGGTAATCTGCTAGAAATATTACAAGAATGCTTGAATTTCAAAGCAATTTTGAAAACTGCGGCTATCTAAGACCTTAACACGATCAAAAGAGTTAATAGCATACTAAGTAACGAGCAGCTGAGGAAAACATACAAAGAGAGAGGCTTATCTCAATCCATGAACTACCCAAGTAGCATCAACTCATCGGATTTTGCTCGGCCGATCATCGAACTCCTCGTAAACTGATCCCGTAACGCACGATGACATCGTTCCGATCAGTATCCGAGCACAGTTTTCGATGAGCTACTTTTCACCGGAAAGCGATATCCTTCCAAACAACTTTCCCGATGAAAAAATGCCGAGCTATATTCCATCGGAAAACGATATCCTTCCGCTCAAGTTTCTCGATGAAATTCATCGGCACGGGACTGTTCGCTCGTAAATTGCTCCAAATCTCAACGTATTTTGAGCAAAACTTATCGGATTTTGCTGCTCGGATTATGTTTGGTCGATAAGACATATTGGAGCATCAGCCGATGATAATTTCATCGGGTTTCGATGAATGGCCGATCATCGGCCGATGAGATGATGCTGCTAGGGTAGTAACAATGAGCCATCTGTCGTTAAAACGCTACAAGTAACTGAAGAAACAATCGTTAAAAAACTCATGAAAGAAAAACTCCTTTAACTGATTAACTATATGGATATTTATCATCATTATAAGGTAAATCAAATTACTCAAAGAAGGCCAAAACTAGTTAGGCCATTTACTCTTTTAAAGTTAAATCGTGGGAAATAAAAATATCTAAAGAGAGCTATTAACTAATTAACGTGGCATATTACTTTACATCAAATAAAGTAACCTGAATATTTTCCCGGTATTTTGTGATTGCAACTGCAATGTTTATAAAGCTCGCCTGAAACATTTGATCAATTAATGACTTCTGACAAGCAATCTGTAGTGCTATTGTACGCATGGAGCATCTGAGAACTCATATCATTAATGGCGTTGTTCCCTAATGACTCTCAAGAATAAAATTACGAAACAACTTTCAAAATTCTCCTGTTCAGCACTTTCTGAAACCTGAATAACTCATACAACAGCTAAAATCTTATCCTGGAGTTTAAATAATGTTTTAATGCTGATATTTTCTACAATTATGAGCTAAATGTTTTAAAACTTGCACTCAAGATAAACGAAGAACTTTTTTTTAATGGAATAGAAATATTCTTTATCTGTAATAAAGTTTCTAGGAAATGCTTTAACAGCATGTATTATGTGGTTACACGAGAAGATGTTTCTTAATTGCGATGCAACAGGGTCTCTACGGAACGGAACCTTAATTATTTAAATTATCTTAGCAATTTATTGAATTTTCAAACTGGAATAAATCCATAAATAAAAAAACTGATATAAATTTGAATTTCAATGTATAGCTGAAGTTTTTTTTCTTTTTACAAATTACTCAGGAAACTAAGCTGGAGTAGTTTTAATCTCCGATGCAACAAAGGAAGGGGATATTAATCTCGTATGCCTATGGTACCTTATGGTATATGTCTATGGTACCTTAGATTCTAATCTAAATGGATAAACCGATTTTGATAATATTTTTTTGTTTCAAGTGTTACTTGATTGAGAGTATTTGGAGCTAGGTCTCCTTTTTGCAGGACTTCATTTATTGAAGCAAAAAACACAATTAGCATTCTTTCTAAATTTTGGTAGTAAAAATTTTTCAAAAGAAACTCTCTTTCGTTAAAAATGTATATAAACAGCAAAGTAGTAAAATCTAGAAAAGTTAAAAAAAAAAAAAAAAAAAAAAACGGTATGTTGGGCAGCCGACTTTCAAAAATAGTTCAAAGATCGAACATCATAAAGCTCTCTAGTAGCCCGAGTGCTTTTTTTTTTTTTTTATTAAGAGTACGGAAGTACTCAACAGAAGTCAAATCTCATTGCAATGGTCACCATTTTACAGTAGTAACATAAGTCTACGTAGTCAAGTTTGAATATCTCTCATATCCACTGAGACAGATGCTTATGTTTTGCAAATTGCAATAAGTGACTGCCGACTATTTAGAGATCAAATATAAAATTTTGGAAACAGAGATTCATTTTTCATTTGTATTAACTGCAACATAACGCCTAATAATTCGTTGAAATGATTTTAATATAATTTTTATATTTACCAACAGATTTCTTTTTCACTTGTGTAGCTAATGCCATTCTTTGTTACGCGTCTTGATGGTTCAATAAACCCGTTCCACACTACAGAAAGTTTTATAGTTACGCTAAACTATTTTAAAGTAATTAAACTGTTACAAAGTAAAACAAATTAAAACGTAAAATTATTTTCTCCTTGCTTTACAGATAAATTGCTTTTTGCTAAAATAAATCTTTATTCAAAGGAAAGTGATCCTTTTCTCCTTCTTTTAGGGCCTATATAGGAGATTTGCCTATGAAAAACGAGTTAGATAAAATGTCACAGACTACTTGGCGAATAAGAGGAGATCGCTGACTGCTTGTGAGCTCTTACTGGCTCCACCACCATTGCAATTGCAAATTCCCAAATTTGGATAAGTTTCAATCGCTATAAATGTAACAACAATAAATCGCTAGAATGCAACTTAACTTGGCACTGACGTCACTTCGGGTGGAGTCAATTAGAGCTCACAAGCAGTCAGCGATCTCCTCTTATTCGCCAAGTAGGCTGTGACGTTTTATCTAGCTTGTTTTTCATAGGCAAACGTCACGCTGACGTTACGATGTTTTGTCAAGAAACGTTCTAATGTAATTCGACTTCCAGTAGCGATTGCAATTTGCGATCACCTGTTTCACTTGAATTCCTGCCTAAGGCAGCAATGACGAAACAAATTGTAGGTTTAAAAGAAAAGATTCCAATGAAAATGACGCATATCAATTGATGAAAAACAATAATATGAGCTGCTTATGTGTAGAATTGTTCTCGAAAAATCAGGTGATTTTTCCCGCAAATGAAAGCTTATATATTTTATTAAAAAGTAATAATTTTAAAATTAGCGAACAAATTCTTTGTTTAAAAATCGTACGTGTGATTGCTTGAACGACAAATCTTTACTTATTACCTGTAAAAATACTATTTTTAATGAAATAGTTGAGTTGTTATGCACGGAAAAAAATGAGTTTTTCGTGGAATGACTTTTAGAAACCTTTTCGGGAATCCATATAAATGAAACAAAGAATATGTATGTTTATATGTGTGTATGTGTACCTTATACAAATCCACAGTTTATGTCGGATCTGGACGAAATTTGGCAGGGAGATACTTGGGCACCCGGGAAGGATCATAGGGTGGTTTTTGAGCGGGAAAAAAGTACCTATCCGTTCGAATTTCGAATAAAGGACTTCAAAATGGCTCTATCTAGCGAAATACTTATCGGATCTTCTCGATCTTGGTCTCATTCGAAAGAACGCAAAAAATAACTTTTAGGAAAGTTTCCTTCCGAAGTTTTCAAAACCACTAATCGATATCTCCACCCTGAAAAAAGATATGGGCATTTTTAAATTTGGAAATATCCATTTTAAATTGGATTTATAAAAATCGTCTGCACGAGCGTGAAAGAAATTAAATAGGGTGAAATAAATTATTAATGAGAAAAAGGTGTTGCCATTTTTTCTTGAACATAAACAAATAAAATTCTTGCTTTTGCTTTAGGCTTTTCCTGTAACGGACGGATTAAAAAAATTTTGGCGATTGATTAATTTTTCGTACTGCGTTCCAGCGAACTATTAGTTTTAATTTAATAGGGACTTTTAGACACACGCGTTACTTGACATGACATTTTCCCTCAAAATAGATCCCGTGCAGAGCCGGGCCAAGTAGCTAGTTCATTAATAAAAAGAATGCTACTCTGTGCTACCGCAAACCTTCCACTTACAATGAATGTTTTAGAAAATTCAATCACAAGATATAAACCTTTGATGCTAAACGCTTTCGGAAAGGTTCACAAAGGATAAATTTATACCTCAGTGATTCATGCTTAACAATGAATGGGAAATTTAAAAATTAAACAATAGAATGTATGGACTCATCATCAAGAAACTCAATAATGGTTGAAGAAATATATATATGTGAAACAGAATCTTTGCAGAAGCAGTGGGCATCAATTGTTGCTCACCCATAAAACAACCCACTGGTAGTATTTCATTAAGATCTTCTCCCGAAGTGATATCGTAATAAAATTCCGACTTGTCGCAAAGTGGCTGGAAAGAATGCAATAAAACCCAAGCAGCTGATGAAATCGGAGATGAAGATTAGCTACATTTCGTCTGTGTAACGAGGGAAAACCATTCGATGTAAAAGGATTTGAAGATTAACGACTTCTTTATTGTGTACTAGAGCAGGGATAGGATAAATATGCCCGGATGAGTTACAGCTGGTTTTTGTTTCCATTAATAATACAGGAAGGGATTGTTGTCTGGCTATGTTTAACTAAAGCGCTGCAGGTAGTTTCCCTTTGAAGTCGTATCACAGGTTTTTTGGAAGGTTTTAGCAGTAGGTTTTAGCCATTTTTCTTAGCCACACCTTTGAATTGAAATATATTTTCAAAACGCAGGGGTGCAACAGACAGGTGATCTCTCTTCCCTCGTCTCAGCAGTAATTTTTTTTGATTTTGAAGAAAAAAAAGAGGACTATTATAGAAGAGTTGGATGAATCCTAGTTTAAGTTCCGGCGATAAATTATTAAATCTGGCAACCACATAATTATCAGTGGATGATTGGATTGTTTGGCGGTTTTAAGCTAAATGATTGCAACCTTAAGCTAGAGTCTGAAACAAATTTTACCAAAGAGTTTTGATTAGTGTCAAGGGGAAGCAGGTTTTAGGTTCTCTCCCGGAAATGTTTTGGAATTGAAGTCCGAAATCTTAGTGATCAATTTTTTTAAACCTGGATACACAGTGAAAAGTAAGTGATAAAAATCCATCGCCCCACCCTTGAAATATTTCTGGGTCCAAATAGAGCATTAGCTAACCATATAGCAAGCGTCATTGTAAAATGGTAAGACTTAGAAACGGAAGTACATTATATGTGGTTACGTACTGATACATTATATAAAAAATGTAGACTATCGTAGATTCGGAGCAAACTCCGAACATTAGTACGGATTTTTGCATAATAGGATTTTAAATTGTTAAAATAGTAAAAATAATATACGATATGCTGAAAATGTAAAAAAAAAAAAATAGACAAAAATAAATGGACTGCTCCAAAAAATCCAAAATGAATAAAAGGACACTTCATGTTGAATAAATAATACAAAATAAAGGAAAATACAAAATATCGCACATAAAAGACAGATTAAAACTTACGAAATTACATTGCTCAAAACAATTAGGGGAGCAAGCAAAAAAGTGACGAAAACCGTGCAAGACAGCCATGGATTGGCATACAATGGATAGTACACGCGTATCAATGCGCAATACAGAAAAAAGACCTAAAAACTTTGGAATTAATCTTTAATTCTTTGAAAATGTGGAAAAAACATGAAAAAGTGATTTAGGGCAACAATTTGGTTACATGTAAAAGATAAAAAAAAGTACTGTTTAGACATGATGCATGAGTTTTAATAAGGCGTGTGGTCTCCTTGAACAGCTAAGACTGCTGCACACCTGTTTGGCATGGATGCGATAAGGTTATCGATCTGACTTTGGGGAATACTGTTCCACTCCTCAAGAAGTGCAATCTCCAAGTCTCGGACAGTAACAGGCGACCTTGGTCGCTCAGCAATGCATCGTCCGAGCATGTCCCAAACATGATTGATTGGATTCAGGTCAGTAGAGCACGCTGGCCATTTCATACGCTGTATTTTTTCAGCTTCAAGCATGTTCTCCACCAGACGAGCTCTCTGCGGTTGAGCATTATCGTCTTGCAAAACAAAGGAATCTCCAATAACTCCAGCGTAAGGAGATGACATGAGGTCTAAGTATCTTGTCTGCATACCTTCGGCCCGTCAAAGTGCCATTCCAAATGATATGCAGGTCCGTACGTCCACCTATGCTGATTCCACTCCATACCATCCAACCAGCTCGTCTGTATTGTGACCTTTCACGAACGAATGCGGGGTTATTTCGAGTGCCCCTGTCCCTCCATACCAGAACACGTCCGGTGTCACTCTCCAGACTGAATCGAGACTCGTCTGTAAACAGCACTTGGCTCCATCATGTTGCTCCCAATCTCGATGTTCAGCAGCCCATCTTCTTCGGGCCACACGGTGGCGTGGGGTCAAGGAAATGCAGACCATTGGCCTACGTGCATAGAGCCCTCCCTCATGAAGCCAATTACGTACTGTTTGGCTGGACACCCTTCGTCCTATTGCCAAGAGCAAATGTCTTTACAGATGCGTAGCATTCTCTATTCTGTTTCGACGGGCTGTTAACCGTATATACCGGTCATCAGTTGCTGTAGTGGCACGTGGCCGACCTTGCCCTGATCGACGTCTAACATTTCCTGTTTCTTGGAATCGATTCCACAGCCTTGCAACACTTCTGACGACTCCAACATCATTCGCGACACTATGTTGTGTTTGCCCGGATTCCAGCCTGCCTATAACACGCCATGGCATGGATTCCGGTAAATCACGTTGTTGAAGACATTCTCAAGTAACCTTGTCTCCAAAAAAATATATTAAAAAGCTACTGCGCAATCAAATTTCGCAGTTGCGGCAATAAAACGGACATTTCTGCAACATCCCGATTTCTGTACTTATCTCCTTTTTCTTGTTTTTGATGTCATTAACTTTAATTTGCACATAAAGTATTCTTCTTCTGTTTCCTGGTAGGCTTCAAATTATGAATGATTCATTTTATGTTACTTATTGATATACATCTTTGCGTAATTTTGTAAAACCATGTGCTCCCCTAATTGTTTTGAGCAGTGTATATGAATCCAAGTAAGAGAAGTGAATGTTTTCAGTCCTATTACTTTAGAGAGGATGAAATGCCTGAAATTGACGGAAAAGTACAGGAATTTAATAATCCCGAAATTTATATCCCGCGTTTTCCCTAAACAATTACAAGTTATAATTTACTGCAAAACAAATGTGTTTTGTATGCTAATCGGTATTGGCATTAAAACTTCGTTCTGTTTTGGTATAATATGTGGCATTTAGGATTTTCATTAAATCCAGAAGACTTGCAGAATTAATTAGACCTTTAATAGCATTTTGTACCACATAATTTACTGACGTACGAGAATTATATCAGTGCTGAACAATGTTTAGCAGTACCATGATATTATTTTCTCAATTAAATTCAAACTTAGCATTTCTCTTTATAAGACACTAATAAATTCCCTAAAAGTAACTTATGAGAACTAGTAAGTTTCAAGTATTACGTTTTATTAAATACTCAAACGAGCAGGCAAGAACTATTTTTTAGAAGATCGAAGTATTTTTTAAGAATTTCTAACTTAACTCTTCTTCAACATCCCTTTAGGTATGCATAAAATTTAAATCATTTAAGGAACTTATAAGCCATGAAACAAAATATACATAAACGCCATAATCAAAAGCAAAATAGAATTAAAATGCATTTTCTCCTTTTAAATGGATAAAATTCTATTTGAGAAAGTTTTAACTTTCATTCCATGGTGACTAACGTAACATTCAAAATTGATTTTGTAACTGTTTTTACTTGTAATTTAAAGGATAAAAAATATTTTTTAGTTATGCTGGTGGATTTACAATGTACATGGTATCTATGTATCATTTCTGCTAAGAATTTAAAGCAAAATTACTGACAGTAGACATTTTTTCAGCCAATAATAGCAGCGTGACTAACGTAACTTTTTTGCAACCCTGAAAATTAATGCTCATGTTGTGAGGCAAACATTTCTCAAAGTTAAGCAAGTGTTAAAAATTGAATGATGTATTTGAAAAATGTGTAAAGTTGACTTTTAAAAACATAAGGCACATTTATTAAATCTTATTTTTTTTTAGTCTTAAGTGTCACTTTTACTCAAGGTGGAGTATGACTGACGTAACCATCGAATAACAAGCAGTAAACACACTACAAACTATTTATTATGGCTAATCTCAGTGATAATTACAATACTTTTTCAATTTTTTTAACTTCTTATGTTGTATGATTTTTATTTATTTATTTTTTGATACTTTTTTCACTTCGGTATTTTTTTTTCTTCGGATGAGGTTGACATTTCTATGGAATGACCCTTAATAAATACATTTTTTTACTGATTTGTTACAGACTTTGATTACAAATATAATTGCTGCCGTAGAGACTTGTTTCATATATTTTGCATGGTTTGACATGATTGAATAGTTAATCTTCTCTGGATTTTACAACATTCAAGTAAACTTATAGGATACATAAAAAAGGAATTTGGGAAAAAACTTTCAACAAATTTTGACCCGGTCATTTTTTCAAATGAAACATTAAGTTCTCCTCTACTTCTAACTAAACAGATAGATTTCTCATTTACATGTCAGTATACATTTCTGATGCAAAAGAGACATTTATAAAACATTTCTTCAGAATTTTTAGAAATATTTTTGATGAGATTTTTTTATTATTATATTTAAATTCTTATTTTATTATTTTTTTAAATTTAAACTTTGAAGCTTCAGCAGTCTGTCATAATACGTGTTACTATAAAGCAAAAGTTGCATGAAAATTTAGACAAAACTTGAATAAATTTTCATTACGATGACTTAGACTTCAACGCAAAACATTTATTGATATTTTAACAAAGCTACGAAGTAAAAATAGTTACCGCACGGAAAAATTAAACATAGCCTTAAATTTAAATTACGAGCTATGAGTTAGTTTTTGTCTTTTATCAGAAACATTTTTGAAAAACTAGGTAAAAATTCCAGTTAAGATGCTTTTAATAAAAACGGTTGCTTCAGTCGGATAAATCTTAGCCTGAAATTCAGTACTTGCAAGAAAATTTACTTAAGCAGAAAGAGGCTTTTTCTTGGGGGGGGGGGGGGGTCAAATTTTTTTTTTTTTTCAAAAGTAAAAAAACGCATTTATGTTCCACAACACCTGAGGTGGAGAGATACAACCATCAATCCGCTAGAAAAGGTTATGTGTAGAACAAAGAAGAAAGGGGTTTCGAAATTTTTACATATTTTTACAGACACAAAATCTCGCTTAGGAAATTTCAGTTGTTATACGAAATATTTGGGCACGATTTTTTTTTTTGTTTAAATGTACTTTAATTCAAAATTTCGAGAGACAAATATTTTCTAATATTACTAAAAAAAAAGTAATTTAAAGTGCAACATTTTCAAACTAATTAAACTAATCTGTTTTCTGTGTACGAATTTCAGAAATTAGTTCAGAAAAGGGATCTTAGTATTTTAGACAAAATAAAAAATTGACTCTAAGCAAGCGAGAAAGGATTTGTTATCTCTGGAGTACAATTTATTTCCTTCGTAAACAGAAGAGAATCTTCTTGCTTAATTTATACAGTTACAACTAGAGTTTAATGGCCTCTGAAGAAAGCTATGGGTATAATTTATCGGTGGAAAACAGGTTTTAGGCGATGGAATAGCTTTTCAGAGGAGCTAAAAAGATTGCGGTAATATGATTAGATTTTTTATGAGAAGAATGTATGTTTATGGAGATAAATATTTTCCAATGTATTTTCTCTTTATCAGTTGTTATTCGTACGATCTTTTTTACGTAAAATATAATTAGAAAACATTGGTTTACGCTTAATTTTATTTACATGTCCATTTATTTATTTTTATTTACAAGGTTTAGTTTTTGCATATTTTAAGATAATTTGCAAGAAATAATTAAAGTCAAAATTAGTGATATTTTTACTGCAGTACCAAGTAATAATTTCCTGGTACAGAAATAATGTAGAATGCCGCTGAATTTACCATAAGCACTATAATATGGATAATACTATCGTTTTTGTGTCAATGTATCCTTATAAATTTAACAAACTTCAACTTCCAGTAGATCAAAAAAACATTTTTTATTTGAGGAAAACAGTGAATGTAGTAATGTATAAAAAAAACAGAAAAAAGCCAAAATAATTAGCCATTACGAGGAGTCTGAAGTCGTCGGATCTTGGTTTTTGAGAATATTTTCACCTTCTAATAAACTGCTCTAGTTTAGTTGACGAGCTTACTGTGATGCCGTATTTTTCTTCGGTTTGGCTTTCATTTAAATAATTGGTTTTTGTTCATTACTTTTTGACGTAAACTGGTATCTCTTCGTCATTTTTTTTTTTTTTTTTTTTTTTTTGCACATTTTTATTTTTTTATTTTTCAATATTCTGCTTACATGTTTTGTTTCATTTGAGAAACAAATACATAACTTTTTGCTCAAGATTAAAGGCAAAAAATACAACGTTAAGAAGCACAAATGCGCAGGTGCTCAGCAGACATGTGTTTCAGCGTTACAAACATCTCCTTCTTCAATGCACAAAATGTGATATTATGGGTGTAAAGACATCCGACAAAGCTCAGATTTTGTGCATTGAAAAGTGCGTTCTTTGGAACGCTGTAATACGTGTCTGAAGTGTTTCTGCGCATTTGTTCTTTTCAAAGTAGTATTATTTGCTTTAATTTCAACTGTCTGTTTTTTTTTCTCTCGCTGCCTTTCTCAATTTGTTACATTACTTCAGCATATATTTTTTTCTGATCGGTAAATTTATTGCTAACTTATTCCGAGTTTCATCTATTTATTTATTCACTAGCCGGGTACCCGGCCCTGCCCGGGTTTCTATGGGTGTAGAGTTGTTTAGTGAAACTCATTCATAAATTTCCCAACACTAAAGTGCATATCTATAAACATAATGGCAACTTCTGTAAACAATGGCTATGTTATGGATAAGCTATAAAAAAAATAATGCAAGCTAAAAAAATAGCAAGCTACAAATAATGTTTGAGTAAATAGGAAATGTTATAAGCTTGGTATATTAAAATAAATACATATTTACAGTATCAATCGCACTGAAATTAACCATTTCCAAATATTACTCGTAAAATAAGTCCCATTATTAGTTTCTATCCTCGTGACAACATTGGTGAGGTGAAAAACATCTTATGTACCTAATTTAGAAATGTTTTTGACTATAAACACTTTCTATTCTCTAACTATTGCCAAAATCATTTTTTTTATTTCACCCGTTAGCCATTGTTGGCTCAGATAAATATAAAAATCCTTAGAAGGCAATAAATTCCATACTTACTCCAGAGAAGCCTTGGTTCAAAATTTTCAATATGATTACAATCAATATTGTTGCTGCGTGGCACCAAATTTTTGCAACAATGGGTTGAAAATTTAATCATTTAATGGGGAAACTACATGAAATTTACTGTTTTCCATAATAACTTTTTTAAACTAAGCTTTTTAGAAATAATTTATAGCTTATCCTGCTCCCTGTTACTGTAGCTATCTACGGTGAAAAAAATGGTTAAAATCGGTTCAGTAGTTTGGAAGATTACCCCGGACATACGTTTTCAAAAGTAGTCTTTTATGTATAATGGCTACTTCTGTAAACAATGGTAATTTTTTCTGTCTGGACAAACTAAAAAACTGTATTACACACCGTAAATACAAATGCAAGCTACAAATAATAGGTAAATCGGAAATGTTATAAGCTTGGTACAGGGTGCGGCGGAGAAACTTGCAGACTTGAAAAGTCAACTAAGGGAAAAGTACTTCATGTATCAGTTTACTACTTTTTATAAGATGTGGTACCCATTCTGAATTTTTATATTAGTTAGATTTAAAAACTACATCGGGAAGAATGGCGGCCTCTGTTAATGATGCACTCATCTACCCTAGATTTGAAGTTTTGTTGCACTCTTTCGAGCATATCGACTTGGATGTTGGTGATAGCAAGCCAGATGTTGTTCTTCAGACGTTGCAGGGTCCGGGGCTTGTCGTTGTAAACGATCGATTTGAGATACCCCCATAAAAATAGTCACGGCGTGTCAAATCGGGGGAGCGGGCTGGTCACGGTACGTCACCTTTCAAGGAGACGTTATCACTCAACTGGTGAACCACAGCAAGTTTGTAGGGATGAAACTGGAATTCGTTGTGAAGAATTCGTCTCAGTGTCCAATCAAAAATACCCAAAGCAGCAGCGTGTTTACGCACCGAACGCCTGGGAGAGCGCAAAAACGACTCCCTCACTTTTTCGACGTTTTCTAGGGTTCTGGGAATCCGTTGACTTCCTGGGCCTCTTTTTGACACACCCCCACTTTCCCTGAATGTTTTCACCCACAAAACAGTCGATTCCCAGGAATGGGAACAACGGGCTGAATTTTGAGCCGAGATCGGAAGGCACGTTGAGTGGCGACCACCGAAATATTATTTGAAAAGTAAAATTCGGCGGCGAACGCTCGTTGCTCCTTCGTCCAACGCATGGCGACAAATAAACTATGAGATAATAAAACTTCAGGACGCTCTCTTTAAAATGACTCTTCCCAATCCTTTCTGACCACTCCTTGCTAATTAGCATCCAATTAAAATCAGCAAGTTTCTCTGCTGCACCCTGTAAATTAAAATAAATATATATTTACAATATCAATCGCACTGGAGTCAAGTATTTCCAAACATTACACGTAAAATAAGTCCCATCATTAGTTTATATCCTTGTGACTACATTGGTGAAAACATCTTACGTACCTAACTTAGAAATTTTTTGACTATAAACATTTTCTGTTCTCTAACTGTTGCCAAAATCAAATTATCTTTTTATTTACCCCGTTAGCTATTTTTGGCACAGATGAATCTAAAAATCTTAAGAAAGCAATAAATTTCATACTTACTCCAGTGAAGCCTTGGTTCACATTTTCATTATGATCACTATTGTTGTTGCCAGGCATCAAATTTTTGCAAAAATGGACTGAAAATTTAATCATTTAATGGGGAAACTACATGAAATTTACTGTTTTCTATAATAACTTTTTTAAACTAAGCTTTTTAGAAATAAATTATAGCTTATCCTGCTCCCTGTTACTGTAGCTATCTACGGTGAAAAAATGGTTAAAATCGGTCCAGTAGTTTGGAAGATTACCCCGGACATACGGATACAAAAGTAGTCTTTTATGTATATAGATTTCATTTAAAATGAGTTTTTTTTTCCATAACTTGCATTAAACTACTTTCAATGTAAGTATTTGCACATTAAACAGTGCATTTCCTTCGGATGATCTTACGTAAAAGTATGATTTCTCAAAACAATTTTTTTTTCTCATTTAAACGAAGTTTCTAAGTGCTTCAAAAATTACCATGCTCTTACGTGGCAGTTGAAAATACATGGTAAATTCTCTTTCAATTGCATTATGTTAAGTATCATTAGCACTGCACCTTTCACGACCAAAATGGAGTTTGGTTAGGATAGAAAAATAAGAGCTTTAAGGACCCTGCTCCACATTGACGTAAAGCAGAAAAATAAAGCAGAAACGTAAAACGGATTAAATGGTATTCCTATGGAAAGTACCCGGATTTTCGGTTTTTGCTTTCAGTTTTGGTCGCGTTTTCTTCTAATGTAGAGCAGGGCCCTAAGTCTTAAGTTTTTTTTACAATTTGTTAAGCACTTTTGATTCTCTACTTGTAATTCATGAGTATTGTCTTTCAATTTGATTTTTAATTAATTTCAGTTTTTAACTTTTACTTTTCTGACTTATGTAAAATGCCTTGCACTAGTTTGAGAATAAAGTTTCAGAGCATAAATTAAAAAGTATCAGATAAAAGTAACCCACAACTGTTTTGCAGTATTGATAAAAACCAACGAAGAAGTTAGACAACTGCTTAATTTCATATTATAGTTGATAGTTGCTTCCTAATAATTATAATCATACCTTGAAGCTCAATGTACAATATTTATGATTTAAATTAAATTCAGAACACAAATTTACTCACTTTCATATGAAGCAACTGCATCACTGAAATAATGCAGACGTGGATTAGAGTGGCATCAGAAAAGTGCTCTAATTTAGTTAAATGATTATCTCTGCAATTTATCTGGAACATGTTGGAATTATACAAATACTCTGACATCTGCAGCTATTATCATCATTAACTGCTTAATGTTTTAATGCAAAATAAAATCTGTTTATGCGTTCGCCAAACTAGACACCAAGAGCTTTAATGCTTTACTCGCGGACGGTGTGTAAATTGCCGCAGTTTGCGACTGCTTTTTATCTGAGTTGACACCAAAAATAAACAGAGCAGACTAACATACAATTACAATGCGTAAAATTTAGTTTAGCTGATGCCGGCCACCTTGCCTAGGGATCAGAGAAGTCTAACTGGGACGGGGAGGTCCCGGGTTCGAATCCCGGCTCGGGCGTGCACGTACTATATCTTCTGTCTTCGTCCATTCTCTCTATGTGAATGTGCGTTATGAATGGCTGCCTGGCTAAATGCGGGTCCTTATTTCTAGTGCGTTGAGCTAAAACGGATTTCCACCTTAATGGTGCTCTTAAAACGGAAGCCGCGTACTAATTCTGCCTTATGTCGGGAAGATTTATTTACTCAGCTCGGTACCCAAGTGGCTTAAGTTATAACAAGTTTAGATGTTCTAGTTTGAGACAGAGCAAGGGAGAGAAATAATAGATATTGGAAAGTGTATTGGGCTTTGGAAAACACTCCTCTAATTTCCAATAAAATTTATTCCTGTAGCCAGACGTTAACAGCAAATTGAATTTGTTTATCATTTACATTGTCATTATACGAAAAATATCTGAAAAAATATAAGGTAGACTCTTATAAAAAATAACATATTAAGTAGGCTCTAATATTAAGTAGTACAGAAAGTGTAAATTGGTGTCTGTCAAAAAAAGATACGCTTCATATCTTGGGAAAATGTTTCTGCAGTAACGTCAAATTTTTCTGTTTTAATTGATTTCTTCATGCTTTTGATTTCCCTAATTATAAGTTAGGGGACTGGAATCCGTGTAAAAAGTTAGATTTTTTTATTAAATTCTGGCTTTTCACTTCAAACTGTAAATGCCTTAACGCTGCATTTCATTTTGAGTATCTTTGCAATTGGAAGAGTATGCATCTAGGATCAACGGTTGCGAAAATAGAGGTCTTGCAAGTTAAACGGGAGCACGCCCTGTAAAGTGCAAACATTTTACTACTTTTAATTTCAATATCTAAAATTATTTATATTCCCGCTTCTTTTCACTGAACATAGGATACTTTAGAAGAAGACTACCATTTGGTTTTTAAAATTAAGTTTTGTTTATGTTATATGAGCCTTTTTAACTTGTTCAAATAAAACTAGTTTTTCTCTTCTTTGAAAAGCTTTTGCTCGTGTAAACCCTGAAACTCTGAAATTGAAAAGAAGGAAGAGAAAAAAAGAGAAACAGGGAAGGGAGAGAAGAAATGAAACAGTTTTTTTGATAACAGATATAAGAAAAGTTTTATTCATCTCAGGAAGAGATAGAAGGTTGATTAGGTATCACAGAGTTTCGGAAAAAAATAAGCGGAAATAAAATAAGTATAGCTACGCCATATTGTATAATGCATGACTTTTAAATAGCTCTTAGAGAAAATATTTAGCTTAACATGGTTGAAATATTCATTATTTTTATCTAACGTGAGTTGCTTTCCTATTTTTAGTCATTAATTTAAAAGCGGTGTACTATTTAGAAGTCATTTTAAAAAGCATTATTAAGAGGAGCTTGTTTATTCTGTATTGAAAATGAACTTTTCACCAAAGTAAGAAAAGGTTCCTTGTATGATTTTTTAACTTTTCCAAAACTTAATTTCTCATTTTAAAGTTTGTTTATAATTTGGTCTTAACCTCTTAACTGACCAAAACTAAATTTACTTCTTTTACTACTTCTAGAATTATTTTCCGCTCTGAAGTCTTTGGGAATAAATAGGGACAGGTAATCCGTTTCATGATCTAAAAAAAGGGGTAACTAATTAAGCTTTTAAAATAGCTTTACAAGCATGTTAGACAAGCAAATTTGAGCCTCTGTAAGATAATTTTGCACAGGAAACTAGGTTGTGTAAGCAGCTTAAATACGGATTGAATATTGATCGTGCAGGACTGAGCAACTTTGCTTACGCAAGTAAAACGTAACAAGTTTACAAGAGCGTTTATAAATTAATTGCTTTTCTAATAATGTCAAAAAAGGAAAAAAAAACGCATTACCTGTCCAAACTATCTGCATTTGCTTTAAGATAAGTCATTTTAGTTGTTGGTGAAGTCAGCCTCACTCAGCGTGCGGCTTGTCGAGTTTTTGTAAATGGTTAGGAAAACGTTTTCGACACACTTCCACAAATCTGACAAAAACTATTTTTATTAGACACAATCATATTGATTTTTTTTTCTTTTAAAAAAGAACTGGCTCGTTTGAGTCTTGAAAGTTACCTTTTGTAATTTGGCTTTCATCGAACACAAGAACATGAAATTAAATTTAAATTTTATATTGATGCTTGTGTGAAAAAGTTGTAGTAATAATGTATAGTAAGCGAAAGAATGAAAAACAAAACCGAGTGCTACTAATGTATCAGAGTCGCAATGATACATGTGTTTTAGTATTTCATTCAATACTACCTGAATTCATATTTAAAATTAGACTGTTGGGTAGAGACTGTTGAGTAGACTGCTGTGTGCGAACAGTAAATGAACACTTAAACGAAATTTAAGTTAAAAAAACCATAACATCGTTAAAACTAAATTTTGATAGATAACATTAAAAAAAATTTTTAATTGAAACGTACAATTAGTTTTCAGAAAATTAGGAGAACTTTCATGCCTCTGAGTAAGTTACTTTTATACAGGGGGGAGAGGATGCTGAAATTATAAATATACACACAAAACCAGTTCACGGATATTCCTGACCAGTGGATTAACAAATAATTTTCAAATTACTTTTTGTTTAAAAAAAAAATGAAGGAAGCAACTATAGCCAATTAGTTTAAGAAATGAGTGCTAAAAAGTTATTTAACCCATTTATGCCCAGTAGCCTAAAAACGACGCTTGTTAGTTACTGCATACAAAAGCCTGTAATGGTATATCATTTTACAAAAGCTTTTTTTCACAAGTTAAATAGTCCTTCTTGAGAAAACCAGTTAGAGCCACTATTTGAACATCAGAGTTTATTTATTGACAGCTATTTTCAGACAAATCAGTCAGCAACTATCCAGCATGGGTAGTTACAGAAAATAAGTTTTTTTTTTTTTTTGCGAACTTATTTTTCATAAAATTAAACTATTTTAAAATTATTTGCTTAAAATTGATCACAGATGCCTTCTGTAATGTTACTTTTCAAAAGTAATGTCAAGTATGGTCATATTTTTCTCACATAACTGCAAAATATCCCATAAACAGGACGTTAAATAACTTAAGAACTTGGACAACGGCGAACTATTTTAAGCCTAAAATCCATGTAAACCATTCCAAGTAAGAGTTTTAAGCAGATAAAAATTGAAAAAAATTGTTAAAAAAACTTGGTAATAAATGGGTTAAAAAATCAATCTATTTATTCAAAGTTTTATTATTAGCTTCCAACGCAAAATAGTGCCATTAATTAGGTTGAAATTTTCACGCATAATTATAATTCTATCTGTAATGTGTGGTTTAAAAGTTAAAACCGATGTCTCGCAACGACTGCATAATATCTAAAGAAAGTGTCACATTTATCATTTCAATAGTCCATTTATTTAACCTCTTCTTTTAAATTACACTTCCGCCGTAGATTCCAAATACACAATATCACTCTCGTTAAAAATTTATTGATAGCTGATGAGAAAAATTGTCAAATATTTTCCGCTTTCCCCCAGCTTTGGATAATGTGACAATACCTCACCTGGAACGTGCTTGTGAAGGGAATTGCCAAATAATTGAAAATCATTATTTTATTCACTTACGTTGAGAAAGAATGGATTCATGAGACGTGAGCACGTTTCGTTTGGAAGGATTATACTAATTGTGAATAAATAAATAAAAATATTAGTTTTATTTAGTGCTTTTTCTGGCCTCGTTAAAACGAATAAATAAATATTTACACATATTTAGGTATTATTTTGGTAGATTAATCACGCGTAATTATTTGAAATGTTTACTTGGTATTCATTTGAGTTATGAAATAAATATATTTTATTTTTGATGCTGCATGAAAACATTTATGAGAATACTTCAATACATTTAATTATAATGATTACTTAAGTATGGAAATGTTTCTTTCGCAATCCTTTTTTCCTTGTATTTTTTCTATTTCTTCTTTATTCCTTTCTCTATAGCATCAAAAGGACTGGGGTACATGTGTAATCAAGATTGATTGTAGTCTTCATTTCTTCCGAAATCTGATGTTTATCTCTAACTGCTTTAATCTATTGCTTTTAAGGGTCAATACGAGTCATAATGCTTCGTATTGTCCTCCTAACGTCTTTAAATAACTTCTACAAAAATTGTTATATATATCATCATCATGTGTTAAAATTCACTGGAAATTGAACCCTGCCTTTTAAAACATTTTGCATTATGTTTAGAACATCAAGAGTTTCGATAAACTAATCATCTTCGAAACCTTGACACTGGGAATTACGTCATATCTACAACTCTATTTTAGTTAGAGTAGAATATCTTTTCACCATTTTAAACATTTAAAAATACAAATTAATTCAGCAAATTTACAAAATATTTATCAAACAATACATACAAGGTTTTAAAATACCTCAGTTTATTTATCAGCTAATTCCAAAATTTGTATTTTTCACAAATAAAACAAAATGTTCCATGTTTTAGTATGTTATCCTTACGTATGCAAAATTTCGTTTCATTCGAAGTACTACTTCTGCTGTTTGACCGCGGATGAGATGGAAAGGACTACGTCCGGTTTACATAAGGAAACGGACGCATCTAATTGTTTTTAGGAATGCCAGCTTTTGCAGATGTGAATTTTAATAAAGCAAAAAATGCCCATCAAGTTTCTATTTTTTCCTTTGATGCAGATTGACTCGTCCTAACTGCACGTTTGCTAATTCCTTTATAACTGTGGGCATACTGTAAGTAGACAACATTGAAATCACAAGCATCAAATTTGTAACCTGTCTCCCTACTCCCCAGTTCATACAGACTCGCCGTATTTGAACGTTTGTCAAATCCACCTCAACCGCAAGCAACTGTAGGTTTGTCGATTTTTTCTCTTTTTTTTTTTTGAATGTCGAGTATCTAAATCATGGTTGCGAAAAATGTGATTTTTAGCTTATGAAAAACAAGTTTAATTGAAGACATACAAAAATCCTAAATTATATAGCTCTGTTTTGAAAACATTTGGAAGTTTTGCAAATAAAATGCTTATGTAATGTAATACAAAAAGAAAACGCACAACAATTCCTTGCTAAAACAATTTACTGCATGCCAAGAGTACAAGCTTAGTGTAATTTTACTGTTCTTGGGGTTTTTTACAATAAACTTTTCGCGGTGAAATCGGTGTGAAAAACTTAAAATTGCTTAAAATATGTGTTTTATGAAACTAAATAAAAAAGCTAGTTCTTTGCTCTAGGTCCAAAGGTATTTCCAGCAAAGTTTTAATTTTTTTCCCATAGGCAGCTAACGTTCATATTTTTTGATTACTGAAAATTGAGCAAAATATTATTAAATTAAAAAAAGAAGCATGCAAATGAAAATCTTTAATGAGATCTTTCGAGCAATACTTTATTCAAATGAAATTATTAACTCAAAAATTTTTAGGTAGGCACAGATCGATAGAACGAAACCAAAGGATATATGTTTCCACATGTCATAAGCACCACTTTGAATTTTTTTTTATCAGGACTATTTATTAAAATTTTAAAATTGCATTTAATTTTATTTTGCTTTAAGCGAAGAATTTTTGGATGCATTAAGCTTTCTTTCATATTTTTCCTTAGTTTATTTATTTATATTTACCAGAGAGTTTGCTCGGAAAAAATAGTTGAAAGAATAAAGAAAGAAAAGTTATGAACGGATATAAAATTAAATACATTTCTCCTCAAAAGATTTAGAAATCAAAATTTTCAAAGTGATGGATAATGACTCTTATAAAGGAAAACTTTCTTTCCCCAATTTACATTCATGAATAATGAAAATGCTGCTAAGATTTCAACTGGCAGCCCATGATTAAATAAGGAATCGTTTTAGAATGAGCGTCATATTCCTTGAAAATGAAATGTTCTCAGTTTTTTATATTTTATTTTATTTCAGAACTAATTACGTACTTTTCAATTCAAATTTTATATTTTCCTTTCTTAATTATAGGAAAACAATAATTTGTTTGTTTAAAAGCTTATACATATTACATTTACTTTTCACAATGAGCCGATAAAACAATTTATTCCTTGAAGCTAAATCTGAAATTGCTAAGGTAAACATTATATTGAGCACATATGAAAATATTGTATATTTAAAAAGGGGAGAAGGGTAAATCTTTAAAATGCTCTCTATTTGGCAATAAGGTAAATTATTTAGCTATTATGTTGGGATTTTTGAGACAAAAGTAAAGTTTTATTCAAAAATCCGGTTGATTAATTTTCGATAAAACAGTTTTGATTTTTGAATCTTTTTTCTTTCGTTTAAAATCATGCTTAATATTTTATAATACAAATTTTACAATTAATTCATATATTTTTTTTATCTTCGTTTGAATAACTAGGAACTAGTCAAAAGCTGCGTCGTTTCATTTTCATTCTAAATATTTTGAATGAATGAACTGATATAACATTTGTCAAGTTGTGCTCACTGCAAAGAAGGAAAAAGAAAAGCATTCAAATCAAAAGTAAACAAATTGAAAAATTAATAATTAATGTAGAAACAAAGGTTGTTTAAAATTATAAATTATGATACGAATTTTTACGTAAATTTGCCTACTTTTTAAGCAAGCTGATAATAATCAAAGGCATTTTACAATCGAGTACACGAAAACTTACAATGGTGTAATAAAATCTAATAGAGATAAATTTAAACATTATGGATCATTCGCTTTAATATGCAAAATTGTTGAAAAACAGAACATGAAGACATATAGATCATATGTCACAATTCCTGCCGGGGATTGGAAGGTCTTTTAAAAGAAATATATTGCTAATACTGCGATAACGTAGACTTTATTGGAGAAAAAAATAACTCTACAAGTTTTGTTTCACAAATATTTGACTTGTTTCGTCCTCAGAAAGTTTTTACGATCAATACTCAATCATCCGCTTTCTAACAAGATGGGGTATCATTCCATTATGTGACAGATGTTCACTATTTGCTCAATAACGAGCTTCTTGGTCGTTTGGACAAAATTCTGACGATAACAATGGCTTTCTTCCGTGGTTACCAAGCTCTCCGTACCGACTAGTTCCGCCTATGCCACGTGATTTACAATACAGGGCAGTCTCGATAACTCGACACCCCAAGGGACCGCAAAAACTAGTCGAGCTAACCAAAGGTCAACTTACCGATGTTTCGTAACTTCAACCCTTGAAGTGTTTTCTGTATCGCTTATTTACTTGTGCTTACCATTTTAGTAAAAAAATGATTTCCAGTACAGGGTTTTTTTCCTTTCTTTCTCTCTTTTTTTCAAAATGTACATAGTACAATAAGTTCCTTCAAGCAACAAGTCAAGGACAACAAGTTCCATCGTGCAATGGAACAATTTTAAATTTCCCATTAAAAATGAATTCATAATTTTTAAAAAGAGGTTAGGGCTCCTTGTCAATCGGGTCTATTAAGAGGTCTATTGAGTCATTCTCACACTAGTTTGAAAAACACATGTCGCGATGCCATGCCCTGTTTCACTTGGGGACTGCCCGAGGTACATTTCGGCAACCCTTTCCTAAACATGGCCGCTAGAGCCATGGTTAGGTCTCACTCTGCACTCAAAAAACCATGTCTTTTTTTGTAACGACCGTAACCACACATTTTCGAGATTTTTCTACAACTTCCACTAATAATTTCAAACGAACGCTTGGTGATAATCATGTTGGGGGGGGGGGGAGCTTTATCATTCCCTGTTTTTATTAGAACTTTAACTGCATTTGTGAATAAAATATGAGCAGCTGAAGTTGTGTGAATGTAACGACCGTAACCATGGATTGGCCCATATCTTGTTTTTATACGAATACAATTGCTGACGTCGGAAAAGATACTTCCTAATTTCTTTCTGTAGTGCTTGAGTCTTACCCTGAACTCTTTTAAATTCGCGAAATTATCTTGAAATACTTAAAAACTCATACGAAAAGCTAAACTTCATTTTACTTTATATCTTTAAAAATTTAAAGCTCGTATTTTCTGTTTTTTTTTTTCCTATGCAAAAGCTTTTCAAAAAACTAATACTTTTTCAGAAATTCCAGAACATTTCTTTACGTGGAAATGATCATCTGTTTTTCGTTCTTACTTACCTCCACCTGTTTTTTACTTCATAAAGGTGTAATATTTCTCTTTCTTCCTGAAAGAGATACTCAGTCAATTTCGGAAAATGGTTTAAAGAATAAACCGTTTTCATCTCTAAAAGCTGTCTTCGTTTTTTGAAATGTCATCTCTGTTTTCTTGAGTGCTTTCAATGAGCAAAAAGAATTTTCTCCAGTACAATTCAGGTTTCAACTATGGCATTATTACTTTTACCTGCTCAATTTGGAGCAAATATAAAAGTACTTGTGCGACAAAGGAATGCGCATTTGAGGGAGCTTTTTACATCCGTTTTTGAAAGTTCGTATTATGAAAGAAATGCTCATGAGTTTAACACAAGAGAACCAACGTTTTGTTTACTGGGAAATGTTATTCAAAATGGGTCATTCCATGTGAAATCAACAAGCCTCAAAAATTGACCATCACCAATTTCAAAAAAAATTATAGGGTTGATTACCTCTGTAAAGTAATACAAAAAACTGATTTAAAAATTTTTTCAGCTGTTAGTTTTTTGTGTGAGACCGCTTAAAAAACGCAAAAAATGGAAAAAAGTAAAATTTTGAACATACAAAGATTCAATTTTCTCAGCTTGTATTGCAGCTAGAGTCTTTTGTTATATGTCATTGTAAAGCTCTTTAAACAAGCGTTCAAATGATATATAATTTGACAAGGTTTCGTGATGTTAATATTTCAAGGTCACCAAAAGCATTATTTGACCTTGAATATTTCAAAAAGTGCATTTTTTAAAAATCTGAAAAAAAATATATATTACTTCCTAATGTAGTGTATATGTGGTAAAATTTGCAGAATGGGACAGCAATGGGATCTGGATGAAAAATGGAATCGACTTTTTACACTCTTACCACTTTATTGCAATGCCTATGGCTCCTGAGGATAAATACAGAAATATTGCAAACTGCGAAATGTTATTTACAAGTGACGGTTGGCTTATTCCACGTCTTGTTTTGAGAGGTTATAAATAATTCCTTTTCCGTTTCTACTAGGGTCAACTTTCGAAATAATAGCACTAATGGGCACATTGACAACATTTCCAAAGTCTGGATAGTAGATAGAATTTAAGGGTTCATGAGGCTGCAACAGCTTGATTTTCTTCATCTGTGTCTAAGACGCACCTTTGCCACCAATATCCATTATACCTGCAGATCAAGAATCCAACCATTTCTGGGCAATCAAGATCGCCTTTGACAGTTGTAGCACGTTCGATCCTTATAGTGTTGAAAATGAATATGCATTCACTTGCATCTGATTCCTGTTTAATGGCATTACACAATGAAGGGGGTAGGATACCATTAAACTTTAAAAAAATCGATTTTGGGTTTTTTACATTTTCTGACTCCTCAGATATTTCTAAACAATATAAAAAAAACCGCTTGAAAAAATTCCGTTTATTTCCAAAGTTATGATGGTTTGAATAGGGCAACAATTTATGACACCCGAGTTTAAAGGGACAGTCTGATCAGCTGCTGCTTTGTTTACATTCAGTTTTGGGGATATTTATGAGGTTTAAACTTCGGCCTCCATAGTTTTAAAGCATTTATTTTAGTTTTTACCTAAGAGAAGAAGCTTTCAACAACTAAACTTTCTACCAATGTGTTTCTACTGTGTTTGTTTACATTTTCAAAAGCGAATTTCAGTTACAAAACCAGCGATTGCTTAGTTTGATTCTTGGTTCTTCATTGAAAATTAAACAGTTATACTCGTGTTTTTCATTTGTATTATGAGTGGATTTAGTGCCAAAAGACCATCTGGTTCCAGACCAAAGAAGAGAAAGAGAGGCAATTTTTATGGAAACCAGCATGGAAATAATAATAATGATACTGCAAAAGGAAATAATAATGATACTGCAAACACGTCAGCTTCATCAAAAAAGTTGGACTCTTCAATTTTTGGTGATCCGTTTGAACAGTCAGACAGTGAGTTCAAAGATTATGCATTTGTGGATAAACATTTATTATTTTCTGGGTTAGAAGATCTTTTGTGTTGCAAAGATTGTCATGGTCCTGTTTGTGTTTCCTCAGAAGTAATCCATGGATTGTTCTTAGACATAAACATTGTTTGCAAAAAATGTGGACGGCTTTCTACTGTACGAAATTCTAGAAAGATTGGCCCCCAAAAAAATGCTTCAGACATAAATAGAAGATTTGCATTTGCTATGCGGTGCATTGGAAAAGGCCATGCAGACATGGAGTTCTTTTGCGGGATGATGGACTTGTCACCACCTGTGAGCCGTAAAGCATACAACAAAATTTTACGGCATGTTCGATCTGCCACCCACAAGGTGGCAGAAAAAAGTATGAAAAATGCTGTGCAGGAGGAAATAAATTGGACGTCCAGCACAAACCTAACCGTGAGTGGGGATGGTACCTGGAAAACACGGGGCCATTCTTCGCTGCACGAAGTATCAACACTGATTGGTGGGGAAACTGGTAAAGTTGTTGATAGGTATGTGTCGTGTTCTTACTGCAAAGGGTGCGAGAGTGCTCAACATCTGACTGGCGAAGCTGAGACGAAATGGAAGCAAGAACACGAAAAAGTATGTGTGAAAAACCACTCTGGTTCATCAGGACAAATGGAGGTGAACGGAATGGTCAGCATGTTTGCACGCTCAGAGGAGAAGCATGGTGTCAAGTACACAAATTATATCGGGGATGGGGACTGTAAAACCTACTTGCACATCAAAAACTCGAGACCATACAAAAATGTTCCAGTATCGAAGCTAGAATGTGTTTTGCATGTGCAAAAACGAATGGGTACTAGGTTGCGAAAACTAAAAGTTCTATACAGGAAAAAAAAGTTGAGTGATAAAAAACCTCTTTGCGGCAAGGGTCGCTTAACTGATAAAGTTATTAATCAGTTGACAATTCATTATGGCAATGTCATAAGGCAGTTTTCAAACAGCTATAAAGATATGCAGAGAGGAATCTGGGCCATATGGTACCACAAAAAATCGACAGACCAAGAGCCAACTCACGATTTTTGTCCAGTAGGAAAAAAGTCGTGGTGTGCTTATAATAAAGCAAAAGCTAACGGGACACTTGCGAAGTTTAAGCACACAAACTCATTGCCTGCTGCAATCATGGATGCCATCAAGCCGGTATTTAAAGACCTATCCCAGCCAGAGCTTCTCAAAAGATGTCTCGGTGGAAGGACGCAAAATGCGAACGAATCCCTCAATGCGCTGATATGGACCTTCTGTTCCAAAGAAAAGAACTCTGGGCGACATATAGTTGAAACAGCTACTAATTTAGCTGTAGCAACTTTTAATGATGGCAAAAAATGTCTCCTGTATATTTTGAAGGAACTAGAGTTAGCCCAAGGATTAAATAGCATTATATTCACCGAAAATGCGGATAAAAATCGAGTTGCGAGGGCGGAAAAGCGAGCCTACAGCTATACCCTAGAGGCTCGTAGAGCTAAAAGAAAAGAAAAAATGAGACAAAATGCAATAAATAAAAGACAAGAAGGAGTTGTATATGCCCCAGGAGCATTTTGAGAACCTATCAAACCTGTAAAATCAAGAAAAGAGTCAAGTTGATCTTTGCGGTGCGTTTATTCAAAACACTAAATTCTTACTTTACGCGCTGTGCTACTTGAAAACTATGCAAGATAATTTTCTAAAATTTTTATCAGTGTAGCGTATCTATATTGTCTTCAATTTAAAACCAGAAAAAAGTAAGATTTCTGAAAAGATTTTCATATGTGTGGGAAAATTATTTAGAAAAAAGTGTAAAATATTCCTATTTTTACATTTTTATTATTTTTTTTAATTTAATCTAATCTTTTCACAAATATTCTGGTTTTAGATCAAAAATAACATTGCTATGTACATTTTTTCATTTGAAATTCTTATTTATATGCATATTTTCAGATTTTATCATGCGCGCAAGAAACGCAGTTAATTTTTTCTTACGATTACGTGTAATTTTTAATTTGCCATTTGAACTATTATTTATAAATTTACAAGTTAGATTTTTTTTACTGATGTACATTATAACACTAACTTTATATTTAAGGCCTTTTGAATTTAATTTCTTATATATTGCATAAGTTTTAAAGCTTCGAATGTAAGTCAAATATTCTGCTTTTCGACATGTCTAAAGGTATCCTACCCCCTGAAGACTCTGAGAGCCTGGTGTTGTTCTCGCCATCATTTTTCTGGATTTCAAAGCCTCTGCTTCCTTTTTATAATGTTCAATTGTGCAATATTGAAAATGAATTGATTTGATATGGAAGAAGAGGCTTTGAAATCCAGAAAAATGATGGCAAGAACAACACCAGGCACTCAGTCTTCATTGTGTAATGCCATTAAACAGGAATCAGATGCAAGTGAATGCATATTCATTTTCAACACTATAAGGATCGAACGTGCTACAACTGTCAAAGGCGATCTTGATTGCCCAGAAATGGTTGGATTCTTGATCTGCAGGTATAATGGATATTGGTGGCTAAGGTGCGTCTTAGACACAGATGAAGAAAATCAAGCTGTTGCAACCTCATGGACCCTCAAATTCTATCTACTATCCAGACTTTGAAAATGTTGTCAATGTGCCCGTAAGTGCTATTATTTCGAAAGTAGACCCTAGTAGAAACGGAAAAGGAATTATTTACAACCTCTCAAAACAAGACGTGGAATAAGCCAACCGTCACTTGTAAATAACATTTCGCAGTTTGCAATATTTCTGTATTATATATCCTCAGGAGCCATAGGCATTGCAATAAAGTGGTAAGAGTGTAAAAAGTCGATTCTATTTTTCATCCAGATCCCATTGCTGTCCCATTCTGCAAATTTTACCACATATACACTACATTAGGAAGTAATATATACAGGGTGTCCACTCCAATCGTGGACCAATAGCTAATTTCTAAACCGTTAGAGATAAGCATATAGTTTATTTAGGAAAAAATCTCCAAATTATGAAAGGAATTTTGGGTCTATTTAATGTTTTTCAAAAAATCAAATTTTGAAAGAGTTACGAAATTTAAATTTTTATACAGCCCACCAGTCCTATCACTCATATTTAGTAAAACATTCTTGACACTGTAACGTTTAAAACTAAAAAAAAAATCACTCTTCTACTACAAAAATTGACCGAGTTATGACATTTTGAAAAATCAAGATTTTGAAGGATTTCGCATACGGTCCCTTAAGCGATCTCTCGATGACGTCATGAAATAATGCAAAATCTTGATTTTTCAAAACGTCATAACTCGGTCAGTTTTTGTGGTAGAGGAGTGATTTTTTTTTAGTTTTAAACGTTACAGTGTCAAGAATGTTTTACTAAACATGATTGATAGGATTGGGGGGCTGTATAAAAATTTAAATTTCGTAACTCTTTCAAAATTTGATTTTTTGAAAAACATTGAATAGACTCAAAATTCCTTTCATAATTTTGAGATTTTTTCCTAAATAAACTATATGCTTATCTCTAACGGTTTAGAAATTAGCTATTGGTCCACGATTGGAGTGGACACCGTGTATATTTTTTTTTTTTCAGATTTTTAAAAAATGCACTTTTTGAAATATTCAAGGTCAAATAATGCTTTTGGTGACCTTGAAATATTAACATCACGAAACCTTGTCAAATTATATATCATTTAAAAGCTTGTTTAAAAAGCTTTACAATGACACATAACAAAAGACTCTAGCTGCAATAGAAGCTGAGAAAATTGAATCTTTGTATGTTCAAAATTTCGTTTTTTTCCATTTTTTGCGTTTTTTAAGCAGTCTCACACAAAAAACTAACAGCTGAAAAATTTTTTAAAAATCAGTTTTTTATATCACTTTATAGAAGTAATCAACCCTATAATTTTTTTTGAAATTGGTGATGGTCAAGTTTTGAGGCTTGTTGATTTCACATGGAATGACCCAAATATCATTTTTTAATCCAATTCCTCCTTTTTTGATTTTAACGTATCGTTTCATTAATTTCTGAAACTATACAAATGACTCTTCTTTAAATTAAAAATGAAACCTATTTTCAGCAAATTCAGCTTTAGATCTAATTTCCATAGATTTTGTTCTTTCTACTGAAGAACTGTTTTTCCGAATCTATCCCTAATATATGTAGCTGAAGCTTTGATTGTAAACTCCCAGGACTAACATTTAGTTTTTTCTAATCTCATAAATTATTTTTAAAATTTTCAGTTTCCTCAATCATTAGCTAGACTTTATTTAATTAAACTTAAGTTTTTGTGTGTGTTATTTTTTATGTTTTAAACCCAATTAAATAAGGACTTACATAATTCAGAATTAGTTAAAAACGTACCAAATCAAGGATTTTGACAGATATCCTTGTTAAGAGCAAGAATCTGAGAAACTGTCACGCCTAGCATTATGAGGTGATTCATGACCTCTCAGATTTTCTCCCAAAAAATTACCAAATGTTTATTATCTTATTGAAAGACCTAATCCAGAATGTTTTTCTCTAAAGTTGAGTTGTTTAGTTTTTATGGACCCCTAAAGATGAAGGTGCTGCATCAAAAATTAAGCGGATTTTCAAGACATGGAAGTTGCCGTGAGCCAAAACTCTTACCAGGAACTGTTTAACTCCAATTTTCTTTTTATATATGGAATATAGAAGGTTGAAACTTTACAAAATGAATGTTAAATTTGTGGTAAGTTGTTGCCGTAAGGTCAGTGAAGGCTCTCAAAACAAGGCATTTTTGACGTTTTTTAGCGTTTTTGAGGTCCAAAAACAGCTTGTACATTTCAGTTGGCACGGCAAAAGTAGTGTCGTTTGAAAGACCAGTGTAAGCACTTTAAAATAATGTATAAATAACCGAGGAAAGTTTAACGTGCTTTTAGTTGCATAAGGCCGAAATATGAAAAATGTCATATTTTACCAATATTCAGTCGGTCATAACTTCCTCTGCTAACAACAGACTGAAATATTTTTTTTGCCAATGTCATACTCTATTCTTTGTCTTAACAGAACAGTTGAGTCCTTTGAGGCGAAATGTGAAAAAAAATTTTACAAAAAATTTATTTTTTCCTGTACATTTTTTGTAAAAATTTTTTTCACATTTCGCCTCAAAGGACTCAACTGTTCTGTTAAGACAAAGAATAGAGTATGACATTGGCAAAAAAAATATTCCAATATGCTGTTGGCAGAGGAAGTTATGACCGATTGAATATTGGTAAAATATGACATTTTTCATATTTCCGCCTTACGCAACTAAAAGCACGTTGAACTTTCCTCGGTTATTTATACATTATTTTAAAGTGCTTACACTGGTCTTTCAAACGACACTACTTTTGCCGTGCCAGCTGAAATGTACAAACTGTTTTTGGACCTCAAAAACGCTAAAAAACGTCAAAAATGCCTTGTTTTGAGGGCCTTCACTGACTTTACGGCAACAACTTACCACAAATTTAACATTCATTTTGTAAAGTTTCAACCTTCTATATTTCATATACAAAAAGAAAATTGGAGTTAAACAGGTAAGAATTTTGGCCCACGGCAACTTCCATGTCTTGAAAATCCGCTTAATTTTTGATGCCGCACCTTAATCTTTAGGGGTCCATAAAAACTAAACAACTCAACTTTAGGGTAAAACATTCTGGATTTGGTCTTTCATTAGGATAATAAACATTTGGTAATTTTTGGGAGAAAATCTGAGAGGTCATGAATCACAGGCGTGACACTCTCTCAGATTCTTGCTCTTAAAGGTAAAACCAAGTAAGGTAAATCGGGGGAAGATGCCACAGTTAAGGAATTTTCTATGATAACGTTGGAAATTGAAATTACAAGTTCTTGCAAACAAATATACTTTATTTTTCAATGTTTAATTATTTTTAATTACCAATGAATGCTCTTCAAAGACTAAAATTAAGTCAAAAATTTAATGTATTAAAAAAACCATTCTTTTGTGGCATCTTCCCCATATATATGGGGAAGATGCCACCAGTTATGGGTGAAGATGCCACAACACCCCAATAAATAAAAAATTAAGTCAAACATTAAAAAATTAAATTTGAACATAACTGTAGAAAACAGCCATATTTAGTAGGAAAAAAATAATAGCAGCGTACACAACATTTCGATTAGTGCAAGTAATTTTCATGCAACCATTTGTTGCATTAGATGCACTGAATCCAGTCACACTTGGGACCTTTTTTAGCATAAAAGTACCCTTTGCACACAGCACAAAAATCGTCACTATTACCATCATCAAGACTGTCATCACTCGTATCTAGTGGAATTTTTTCTCTTGAGGATGACGAGCTGACATGTCTCTTTTTCTTCTGTACTTTCAAAGGTTTCTTGTTATGTGTTCCCTTACCCTCCTTTTCTAGCTTTTGCTGCATAGCTGATCTCCTCTCGGAATTAGTTAAGACTTCTGATGATTGTATCTTACGTCCGGATGGTTTTGACTTTTCGACCAGAGGAATAGGGCTAATTGCTTTTAGACAGCAAATCCCATGTTCCGTGTTGGTGGAGGCACTGTTCCAAGTTATAATGACTTTAAGGAAAGCATAAGAAAACATGCAAGTCATTTCTTTTACATTTTATAGGATATTATTCATTGTTATAAAGCAAAAAATAAGTAAAATTTAGCTCATTTCACTCATTTCTGTACTATGTGGCATCTTCCCCCAACTACTATATGGCGAAGATGCCACACACGCTTATTTCTTTATTGCTGCACTGTTATGGCCCGCCTCTCATACAGCGTGTGTCTAACATAAAGCACTACTCATTTATATTGCTAACATCTTACTCAAAATAACAAATACGTTTATGAACTTTAAGTATGAGGAACGGAATATTATAAAAGTTGTAGTCACCACGTTGCATGCTTAGGAGATCCGAAATAACGCCCAATCAAGTCGATAAAATCAAATGGCGAAGCCACATCCTATGTCGGACCAGACACTTCACACAAGTGGCTCAGTATTACCATCAACCGACGCATAAACGAATTATGAGCAAACTGGCGTCTTCCCCCGACAGGCATCTTCCCCCGACTTACCTTATATCATGATATGAAAAATATAAAGAAAAATTCTCTATGTTTTAAGAAAAAAGTCCAGAAAACAAGCAAAAGAAAGATTAGATTTATCTTCAGATTGTGAATCTAAACCAAAAACAAACATGCCTCAAGCGATGTAAGAACTTAATAGACTTCAGAATAATTATTGAATCATTTACACTTTTGACGTTGAGTAAATTTTTCAACCAAATCAAGTATTTTGCATTATAATGGTTGCTCCATGAGAGTAAATGGACATACATTTTCTAAAAGTTTTATAGAAGGTCTGAGGAATGTAGTTCCAGATTTACTTATCTTGAAAACAAAATGGTACTGCAATGTCCAAAGCAGATGTTCCTAAGCTCCTCCATTCAATGATCAGTAGATACACAGAAAGAACTGCTTTAAAAATGATATTTTGATTCCGACAATTTTAACAATCACAATCTCCACAGACTCAAATAATGTTTATTTAGCAATTTATGATATTTCGTTAGACGTAATTAGTGCCGTTGTTCTGTAACAGTATTTCTCTAGACACTGTTACTTCGTCATACTTTTTATGACTTTCACAGGATGTGTTAATCCTTCCTCAAGTCAGGAGAAGCTACCTAGTTTAGACAATCTTAAAAAATCACAGATGAAAGGACATATATAATGTAAATAAAGAAAATAATAATATAGAAAATGCTAAATATGTTTTTAAGGCAAAGAGTAATGTAAATTCGGAAACTTTCTAGCCGGTTGAAAAAAAAAAAAACTTTGTAAACAGTTGGTCAAACAACCCTAGTTTAACTCACATACCACGAAATCTTTACTCGCTGAAAAGTTTCGACAGCTATAAAAAATACTATAGTTCAGTTATTGAGCATTTATTAATTCCAAGCATTTCCGACCAAAACGGCAAAAATTGCCAGAAGCAACTCTTAACTCTACTTATGATGCAAATATTGAAAACAGAGTTCTCGTTAGTTTGAGGTATAGATTTTCAATTACTGGTACTTTATCCGTAGTTTGCTTCAGGGTACTGTTTCGTCATTACCAGAAATCATTACCTGATGCCAACAGTTTTGAAATAAGAAAAATATCAAGTAGCGATGCAGATTCATCATTTACAGAGTGAAATTCTTCTACATTCGAGTACAAACTTATGAAGAATATAAAAAAATTCAGATTTACTTAAGCAGTCGGAATACCGTTTAAAAAGACAGTTTGAAGAATTATGTTTTCTGAAAATCCGGCTTTTAAGGGTAAGCATTTCGCAGTAAGATACAGGTACGTATCTTTCTTAAGTCATCTTATTAAACCCTGGACCATGGGACATATATGTCCTCAATTGTCTTCATTTATTTTATAAATATATAATGCAAATAATTAATGTATTTTAGTTTTCCCCGCGTTACTGAGAAATCAGCATCTTAATACTGACAAACATAAATTGTTTTTAAAAAAATATACTGCTTATTTCTTTTCATTTATTTTATCTTTTAGCATCCGAATAAAATACATCTATTTTCATACTGTCATTATTCTATTTTTTTACAAGATTAAATGTTCTCAATTAAATATTAAATGTAGGTGAGGTAATTAGTTATCCAAATATTTATAATCTGAGTAATAAATTAATAAAAATTTTGGAAAATATCCGCAGCTTTAAATCTCACATGGACCATACCGACACATAAGTGTTCCACACTAGCACAAAATAAACGAATTACATTGTCACAAACAAAAACTCATGTTTCTCAAGTCGCTATTAATAGATTTATAAAAGAAAAATTTTTATTCTACCACAAAACTTATGGTCGTATAAAGGTGAATGATATCATTAATTGTGTTATCATTAAATGTTTAAAACATGCCGAAATTCTTGCAATATGTATTGATTCAACCCCACTCTTTGCTCATACACAACAATTATTTTGCTTTCTTATTGGTAAAGAATTAGTTTTTATTGTACGTTATATTGTTTTAATGGTTTGTAATTTTCAATTTCAACGAAATTCAAGTTGGCAGTCTATGTGTGGGATGTTTTATTCTCATTCTCTATTCCAGGGTCCCAACCAACGAATTAGTTTGGGGTCCCCTATGGAATGTGCGATTTGATTACTGTTCAAGGTCACTGCTCAATATCAGGCAGTTTAGTATAATATATAAGATGGTTATAAATTCATACTATTATGAAGAAAAATTCACTAAAAAATTAAGGAACCCTACTTTTTTTTAACATAACTCTTTTTTTTTTTCAATCCTTATCTGCAACAATTCTTCACAATATTAATACGTTTCTATATATGTACTTTCGGTACTTCTGAGAAGATTTAGGCGATTTTCGATTTTGTTCCAGTCACTGGCGTAGCCAGAGAGGAGGGGGGGGGGATCCTTATGTCAATGTAAATTGTCATATTAGAATTGGCAATCTAACAAGAGTGACGAGGGTTGACTGAATTATTATTCATTACATTTTATTTATTTATTTATTTATTTGTTTTAAAAATTCAAGTTCAGTATTTAGTGAACTAGGGACCAGTTTTTACTAAATGTTTAGAAAACATTTACGACTTGACATCATAACGTGGGAGTATTGTATCAACAGATAGTTGGTGAACTATTACGGATAATTGTTAAAGTTCTTTAAGAGCAAAAAGACACATAATTATCGGAAAATAAATATGTTTGAAATTATTTTGCGTTGTCTCATGATGTAACCTGAATTGTATGTATTTATTGCAAATACGTATAAAATCTTGCAGTGTTTGTCCGCTTACCTGCACCTTAATTTTCCAACTTGTTTGTGAACAATCAATTATTCCTGAACCATTGTACATGGAATGTCGAACAATCCGTCTACTTTTAATTAAAGAAGTTTCGCCCTTGCTTACCAACGAGAACAAACTTCTATGGTTCAATTGCAAGCGAAAGCAATTAAGTGAATTAGGCTCCCGGAAGTGCACTTTTGTTTTCAAGAATATGCAAACTCTTCTTTAACTATTCTGGACTTCGAAAATTAGCTAAACAGAAATAGATTATTAATTTTTCAGTTTTAAGCAAAAAAGCTGCATAAAATAATCCTTTTTAAGGAAATAATTAGGGTCAAAATTAACTTTAGACATACAAAAACAGCGATGAAATAATTAGGAACATAAAAATATAATTGTGTTTTAAAAATTATTATCTCTCCCTCATGTATATTACCGGAAAATTACATAGCTGAAAAAGTATTACAGATCAGATAGATTTTCAAAAATACCTGAAGGAGCAAACTTCCATAGATTTGCTTGTAAAAATATTACGTAACTTCTAGAGCAAATGTGAGGAAAACCACTTCTACAAGGAACTTTCAACAACTTGTTGAATCCTCGCCATGTTAAATTGTTGCATTTCACGGAGCAAAAATGAAATTGATTTTTCCCCCTTCAATTCAGATATTCAGGACAGACATTAAAACAATTTCTTCTGTAAATCTTTCACATTGCAAAACAAATCTATATCCAGAACAATAACTGTTGCGGAAAAGCGTAAAATCAGTGAACTATTTGTATTAAGATAAAGCGAACAAAAACCAGACAAAAAGTAGAAAATTGTTTGTTTCTTACATGAGAATAAACTCTACAATAATGTCAACAACTGTATTTATTTAGGTTCATAGATGGTAAGGAATATTAAAAATGAGTCTTACTAACAAAGTTAGCACTAAACAACAAGAAACCGGATATCCCTATTAGAGCCGACGTCCTCTCTTTAAACAGCTTTCGCATATATACTATTTAACGGTTAGATATTTAAATTTTTAAAGGTCAAATGAAAATTAAATATGTATGCTCTACAAATACAAAAAGTTTTAAGAATTTTTACTCTCTAATGGAAAATAAGGTACTTATTAAAGAAAATATAAAATGTGTAACTTTGTTTTTCCACACTTTATACTTTTAAGAATAACATTCATTTACTTCCCACTTCCCGTTAAACCAACTGAGTTTCGAAAGTACAAAAATGCATTAAAGAAATTTATAATCTCATATGAGTAATATGTACCAAAAATAATAGAGGCATATTTTTTTATTTGCTAAGAGTGCGCTGTAAATCTTGAAACTGATCGTCTAACTCGGATTTTACATGCTTAGGAGTTATAAATAAAATTTGCCTGCTTCCTTGCTCTCTGTTTTGTCTCGTGCTGAAAATTGGTCTAGACATGCAACGTTGAAGTATTTTATTTACAGCTTAGTTAAGCAATACATTGTTTATAGAAAAAGATTTAAATATCATAAAGAAAGATATTTTTTTAGCAGTCAAAAAATATACTGCAGATTTTTTTTACCCTTGCATTCTGTTTGATTTTAATCGCTAAACATATTTTATACTTTTAGCCTTAATAATTACACATAGAGAATTAGACAGAAATACGCAAATTGTTCTTTTAATGGCAAAAATATCACTTATGCTTTTAACCATTAGTTTGGCAATGTATTCTACAGGATACATCACTTTCTACGTTTTTTAATTTGAATTAGGCGCCCTCTAGGGGGCTGACTTTTAACCTATAGCATTATTCAAACCTTCTTTTACAATATTTGTCTTTACTGTGGCTATTTACAAAGCAACGCGTTCAGTATTAAATTTATAGATGTTACAGTGTGTTCTACCAAAACAACATGGCGTCACGTCGATTACAGGTATGTTCTCTTTTATTTTTTTATTATTTGCTTATTATTTTCATTGTTTATAAAATCTACAATAGTGCCAAATTAGTTGATATTGTGATTGAGTGAGCCACGTTTTATGTATTCTTATTTAATACTTTGGCAGTGTATCCTACAGGATACACAATTTATAAAATCGATTTTCTTTTCATTTTTTCCCCATGAAATGTTTTTAACTATATAATATTTGTACATTTTACACCCAAAAAACTAAAATAAAAAAAAATTGTCAAAAATTTTAAATTTTTGATATGTGCCAAACCAAGGCTTCACTAGATTATCTAGTGAAGCCTTGGCCAAACTAAGGGTTAAACATGTAAGCGTTGTGTTTCACTAAAGCAAGGTTGTGAGGGAAAAATATGCGTCAAAAAAAAAAAAAAAACAATCATGGTTCAAATAGCAGATTTTCATTGAGCCAGTGCTAAAGCAGAGCTACATGCATCTGGATAGCGTAACCGACAGCCCGGTTATGCCATCCAGAAACTGCAGTTTCGTTCTTAACATGGTTTCATCTGTCTAGGAAAGACAATAACCGAGCTGGAAGCAGATGTCATCTCATTTAAGCTTAGAGTATCAGTGAACAAACTGATAGCTAAAATAAATTATGCACAATAGTGAGAGTCCACAGCGTTGGTGTGGTTCAACTCGTCAATTGAAGACGAGGATTGGGTTTTAAGTAGTATATAGAGTGTGGTTTTTCGGTATTCTGCATGTATTTCTGCTTTAGCCCTGGTGTAAGGGCACTGGTACTTACTGCTACTACAAGTACTTACATATAACTTACTGCTTAAAAAGCAAGTTTTGCCTTCAATTTACAAGTTGAACAGCTTTATACTCGGTGTAACAAAAGCTGTCTTGTGGAAGCGAAATTAATTTTCCACTCTCCGCACTTTTCCCCTTATGGTTGTCATAGTTACGTCGCTGTGGACTTGTTTCCCACTTGGCTTTTGCAACAATAATCAAATAAAAACGATTATAATTGCTTTGTGCGTAAACTATTCTTCAATTGAAAAATCAGCGTTAATAAAGCACAAATTTTGCTTAGAAATTTCTGCTTGATTTAAGTATGCCTAAGTTTGTTCGAAAACGTTCAGAAATAACTGAGATATGAGGATATAAATAAAACCGCAAAACTAATTCGATAGACATAAAATAAATGAAATGCCTCAACAGCAGTGCATAAAAAAAGAGTGGAGCAGACGAAGAAAAATTTCTAAATTTGATACGCCATATAGAGAAAAATGATGAAGATAAAAGTACTTACATTGCGAAAAAATCATCAATTTTGTCTTATGCATCCATCCTATTATGTATCCAACAAATGTTAAAATGTCCACAATATCAAAAGAACAGGTGTAAATATGTACAAAATCATTCCACGTCAACTGGACCAATTTTTTCAATCGTCCCCACCTGACAATCTCCGATTAAGATTAGATTTTACAGAGGTGTAGACATACCAATGAAACTAACCTGTGCAAATTTTAGCTTCGATACGATAAAAATTTGCACAGACAACGATATACTGTATGCAAAATATAAAACGTTACCTAAAATATTAGTCAGATGCGTCCTACGAGTAATAAGTATAAACCTTTAAAAAGAATGACTTAACTTTGGGGGTAAACTAAAACCATCATTAATACATTTCCTCAACACATTTTATACCAAATTCCAAATACATTAGAGAAAAACGTCACCATCACAACTCCTATAAATAAGGACACAGTCATTATTTTATCATTATTGATTCTTTTTTGGGAAACAAAGTTCGAGGGTCTTCGCATGTTTTGTCAATAATCACTTTTCCCATTAAGTGTGAGGGAAACTTTCCTCCGTTTATTATTGTGCCGCTTTCAGGAAATTAAAAACGAGTTCCCAGCGATGCAGCAACTTCCAACTCAGCACTTGTCATCAAATATTGACTGTGATGCTTTTAGATTACTTTTTGGCAGTTTTCGATTGCGAAATCTTTTCGAACTAAAACGAATAACGATAAATCTGTAATATTTAACGCTGCATTTATTAATATAAAATATTCTGGTTTTTGATCCGAATGCAGCAAAAATGTATGCATAATTTTGTATTGCAATGTGTAACACGTGCGAAATATGAGCAGTAACTAGTTATTTTTTTTTAAGCCGTTTAAAAAACAAGAAAAAAATGAGCTTATTGAAAGATATTTGGCATACTTCATCAAAACCAAACTAAATTCTCAAACAAATAAGCTAATATAAATACAATAATCGAAATTTTATTCTCTATAAATTTCAATTTTTGTTGTAGTTCCATCAAAATAAAGTGACACATCTATAAGTTTTATTTTAAAGAATTGTTATGATTTTTCATGCGTACTTTTAATATTAATATAAGTAAGTTTTTCAAAAATGAATTAAAAAAGAGGAAATAGAAAAGTAAATTACATAAGCAAACACCCCACAAGGCAAAATACAACTTAAATACATGGTTAACGATGATCGTGAATTAAGGCATACATATTTCATGTATTCGGCCCGATATGTCCTTGCACAGTTTCGATTCTTCACGAGACGTAACGAGCTGACCGTACACCATTAACCATTAAACTCTAATACTAAGAGGAGAGAGATCAGGACGATCCGTTTTTTAGAGCCAGAACGGCGTAAGAAATACTCTTTTTACATTTACACTTAAACTTAATCATGCAAAGCGTTTTCCATACATTTTCCGAATTTTTAATCCGCAAAAATTAGGATGGCAAAAGAAGCGGTCTTTCCCCTAAATTAGGATGGCAAAAGAAGCGGTCTTTCGCCTAAATTAGGATGGCAAAAGAAGCGGTCTTTCTCCTTCTAACAAGATGTTTTATTATGCGAAGTGTTTCGCCCTACTCGCTCAAAATTCAGACTACAAGCTTCATTACTAAAGAATGGGATGTTTTCTATTTTCTTAGTAGTATACATCAATGCCATTAGCACACTGGTTTTGTTTCAAAGCCACACTTCTAAATTTTTTTTCTGGTTGATTTATTGCAGATTGATCGCTCAATTGTTCCTTTTAGTACTCTTCACGGCTCGTCTATTGTGGAACGATGTCAAGAAGTAAGAGTTTGAATGAGAAACGATTTGTCTGATTGTTAATGTTGCTAGTCCTTTTCGTATTATCTATCATCAAAATTAAAAAATGATTATAATCATCGGTAAAATTTGGTTCAAAATATAAGGGTTATGATTTCCTAAACTATTTCCATAAAATTTATTAATCTAGTTCTGATGACCGTTTACACACCTTGGCCTTTTGCATAGCTTTTATAAATACGAAAACGCTAGTGTAACAGTAAAGAAATCCAGTAATTTTTTATGACTGAATAGCATAAAGTGTGTAGAAAGTTTCAATTTTTTTCAAATGCATCTTCCTACGAACATTTGCAGAAAAAAACTAAAATAATGCCATGTGGCATTCATATTTCGATGTTTTACTTTCCGGTCATAACTAAACCGATTTTGACAAGTTTTGTTATGACGTCTGTCAAGATTGACTTCAACAAAACTTTAGGTTTTGAGACAATAACCGAGATGCCCTTCGTAAATGAAAGTGTTAAATGCATTTTTTTTCTAAAGTAGAAATTTCCGCCAATGTAAAATTGAACCTGATAATGTCCTTGAAAATCTACAACTCATGAAGATTCCTAACTGAAAAAAAAAACAGACCTAAGACAGTCAGTCGAGAGAAAGATAATTGTAAGGACCTATCTCAGGCGGTAGTTCCAAAGAAGATGATTTTGGTTGAGTGAAAAAAGTTATATGCACTCTATATGATTTCTCCTTAAATATATGATACGTCAATATTTTTGCTGTCGTTAAAAAAAGCTTGTAAGCCATTTTTATTGCTCCGACAAAAGAAGTCCCTAGAAGGAACTTATTAAAGAGGATTTTTTCAACTCAAGTATTGTTACACGAAAACACCATTAGCTATCTCATAAATAGGAACATTATTTCTTTTCTCACTAAGATTGGTCGAGTAAAATTAAGTTTGTTTTGCTTGTTAACTAGTACCAAACATAAATCATTTAAATTTTTAAGATTAACGTAAACAGATACATTAATAGTTTATTTTAATCAAAACCAAAATATCTTGCTACTGTTGTCTTTTGACAAAAATTAAAACGCTTTGAAAATTTTGATTTTGCAAGTTGAGTTTCAATCAAATGTTAGCTGAAATGAAAATTATTTCATCTTCTAATGGCTTTATTTTGTTTTTTGTTCGCAACATTTTTTTAAAACTCAAGTCCAAATGTTCTTTTCAGCTTAAAGTCTACATCAGAAGTTAGCATCTTCGATTTTATTTTAACGTCCTCATACGGAGGAAATAGAATATTGTTTTCGTAATGAACTCAGATGCCAATAAAAATTTAACTTTCATACACTTTTGATTTATTTTTCAACAAATATTTTGCAACACTTGTTCATGCATTACGAACAAATGGTCAGCTAAAAATACATTTTAAAATTGTACTTGTTCTGTCATTGGCTGGTGGGAGAAAAATTTTAACATATATTAATAATAGTAACAAAAATTAATAATAGTAATTATGAAGTAAATTGTTTAGAAAGTTAAATTAATTAAAAGGCTGGGCTTTTCCAAACATAGATTTTACGAATTTAGAATTTTTGAATCTTTTCAAACATTACAGATTTTTTAGACTTTCACGTATGAGTATAAAATCATTTTAAAAGGTTTTTTCACCATATAATTGTTTTTATGCAAATTTAAATATTTATAAAATAAGATGGGCATAAAATATACTTAGGGCCGAATTCAAGTGAAACACCATTGCAATCGCTTCGAGGCGATCGCAACAGGCCAAAATTGCAATAGCTACTGGAAGTCGAATTACGTTTGTTTCACATCTCGTAGCGATTGTAGCGTTTCACTTGAATCCAAATTTAGGAATTTGCGATTGCATTGGTGAGTTGCGATCGTCCGTGTTTCACTTGAATTCCTGCCTTAATGTATGTCACGACGTAAGCGCGGATACAAAGGAATAACCGTTAAATGTTAAAAAAATGAGAAGTCATAAATATTTGCAAAGTAGCAAAATAAGGCTGACTGTCGTAAACGCGAAGAAGAGAATTATTACAATTTTATGCCAAATTAAGCAACTTATTACGTATGAATAATTTTGAACAGTAAGAAAATTTGGCAAATGTTGCAAAAGAAAAAAAAACACTTAGAAAAACTGCAAATTTATGAAATATGCAGCTGTGTTCATTCACTAGATTTTTTTTATTAATTTCTTATTTTTTGTAGCATTTTTTATGACAAATTTTTTCCTAACCTGTGGTAAAAGAAGGACAAAAACAGTAATGGTTCTTAAAAGCAAGACTTCAAAGAAAAGAAGAATGGATTCGAAGGACTCGATCATTTCTTAAGTAGCATTATGCAATTTAACGACATTCACCTACTTTTGGAACAATAAGCCATAAAAAAAAGTACATACTTCTCGAAATTAAAAATAATAGAATGATGCTTAAAGGTTTCTACCCGATATCTCCAAATAGTTTTAGTTTATGGAACATTTTCTGCTTACTGTCTAATAGTTGAATTCTGATTTTTTTTAATTGAATCACTTATATTTTTCTAAATATAAATTCATTTATAACACAAACTGCAGAACTTCTTCGCTTTGCTGCTCGTTTACTGGCGTTAAGTTTTATTTAAAGAAACAGGAAGACTATTTTATGAATCATGTTGACGACAAGTTCACTATTATAAAAACCAACGTGTATACATACTAGCTCTTAATTAGTAAAGGAAACGTTCTGCATTATTCGAATTAAGCTTCATTGCTGAAATATTGTAGAGTAATTAAGGAATAGCATTAGTAAAGTTTTTCTTTACTTTTCATAAATTTTAACTTCAAACTTTCCTTTTCTTTTTAAATAAGTGCAGAAATTACGTATGACACGTATTTTTCTCAAAATATGCTTGTAGCTTGAATTTCCGGAAAACTGACTGATTATGAATTTAGAGACAGAATTTGATTTCTTTTCCAAATCGTAATTTTTTTACCGATATATGTTAGATAAATTGCAATAAATAGTTATTATTAGATGAAATGAAATATATGAATTAATTAGACAAAGAAAATGACAATTAATGTCAGAAAAACCCGAGTTTGCGTTAAATTAATAATTATTTTAAATCTTTTCGGAAGTTTTCTTTCCGTGATTTTATGTTTGATTACTAATGCGCTAGTCGTTTTCTTTTCAAGTTGATAAAATTTAGTGTTTGTGATATGTATGAGCCAGTATGCATAGGTAACATTTCCTTCTTTTATGCATCTGATACGGTGATTTGCTTACTACTATTCCGAAATCTATAAAACGGTAAAGCGCTGTGTTAATTTATTTATACACCCTATGTTATTCTTTACTTTTATTACTCCTGTACTTGATTTATTTCAAGTAAAGGAGTCATCAGTCATGTATATGAATGCAGTTATCTGTGTCTATAGTCCATATGTTTGGTCATGCACTCGTGTGTGTGTGTGTGCGCGCACAACTAATTATTTACATATATAATTCACTGTGCGTGCATTATTTTTTACTGCAAATTTTGTTATTCTAGATTTAGTACAAATATTCCGCTATTGAAGTTTTTCAACTTCTAATTATTAAAGCTACATATTTTTTTAAAAACTAATCACCTGATCGAATGAAAAAAAAAACCATTTTAAAAACAATCAAAATGCGTATTTACGTATAGAATTCTAGAAAATCTGTGAAAAATTAAAAATAGGTAACCCTACAGTTACTTCTCTACTAATAATAAAGCTGAATGTGGGTCTGTCTGTCTGTCTGTGACCCGCGTAGCGCCAAAACCGTTCGAACGATTTTCTTAAAATTTGGCACAAAATTAGTTCGTAGCATGGGTGTGTGCGTCTTGAACTGTTTTTTCGCAAATTCTATTTCGTTCTTTTCTAATCTAATTCTTAGCTCATTTTTCATACAAATTCAATAAAATGAGGAAGAAATATTTCATACATATTTTCAAGTCTTATGTCATTCGAATGCTTAAAATTTTCTGCTAAAAATTATAGTAATTAAAAGTTTCTACGAGCATTAGAAGAGCTGTAATAATTGTTTTTAGAATCCCAGAAATTCAAGGCTTACCTTGAACAAAGCAAGCCAAACGATTCTAAAATGGTTAAGCTCGAGAATAAAATTTGAAAATAAAGATGAAATGAATTTATTTAATCAACGGAAATCAACTTTTCATGTTGTTACTATGGTTATGTTTTTATATCTTTTATTTGTTTCGTTCTTCTTGCATTAATAATTT
This sequence comes from Uloborus plumipes, assembly GCA_038373865.1. Taxonomy (NCBI): domain Eukaryota; kingdom Metazoa; phylum Arthropoda; class Arachnida; order Araneae; family Uloboridae; genus Uloborus; species Uloborus plumipes. The sequence goes on from JAXGGA010007973.1 coordinate 46,678, forward strand.
TGAAAATGTATTTGTTTTTGTAGCATTCCTAACTCCAAGCCTTATAGTCCAGTCAAATTAGACATTAAAATCGCAAATCGCGATGTAGTTCTGAATTTTTAATATGTTGTTTGGGTCCCTTAGGGTAGTGTAAATCTAAGTTTGCACCTTTCTAAAACCTGTGCTCGCTGCGAAACTCGCGAAAAACTGCGAAATTTTCGGACATTTTTCAGTTTTTCCTTTATAACTCCTAAACTATGCAACTTTTGACTATACATGTGAATACCCATTTTAAAGAACACTAAATTTGCAGCAATTTAAGCTCAAGTCACGCTCTGTAGGACCAATAGTTTAGGAGATATCGTACTTCGAAAAATGGAGTTTTTTTGCGAAAAGTGAAAAAATTATGCTTCGATCATATTTTGGACCAAATATCGACATAAATTCCTATTCTACAAGACAAAAAATGGACATGTAATAACAGTACATTTAATCAGTTTTCATTCAAGCCCAAACAGTAGTCTGTAGGTTCAATATTTCATTTACAATCGCGAAAAATAAATATTTAAAATTTTGAGAAATGAGCAAAATCCTTTCCTAATAAGAAATGGAGGGCAGTGGACAATAAAAAAAATGCATAAAATAATATCAAAAGAGTTAACACTATATTAAAATATTATTTTAAAATTAAAAAAAAAACTTTGTATTTCATTTTCACTCTTTTTTTTTTTTTTTTTTGCTATTTTTATGATTTTTCTTGTTGCCTATGGTCTCATCCTGACTTTTTTCAGATTTTTCCCAATCACTTCTGAACTATGCAACTTTTGATGATACGTATGAAAAGCAAAATCGTTTCCTAATAAGAATAGGAGAGCCGTGGACAATAAAAAAATTTCATATAATAGTATTAAAAGAGTGACACTACATTAAAATGTTATTTAAAAATATTTTTAAAAACTTCACAGGTCATTTTCACTCATTTTTTTGCTATTTTTATGATGGTTCTTCTTGGCTGTGGTCTTATATTGACTTTTTTCAGATTTTGCCCTATCACTCCTGAACTATGTAGTTTTTGATGATACGTATGCATACCCATTTTGAAGAACACTAAATTTGGAACAATTTAAGCTCAAGTGGCGTTCTGTAGGATGAATAGTTTAGGAGATATCGTACTTCAACAATTTGTCGTTTTTTGTGAAAAATTTTAAAAAATATGCTTCGATCATATTTTGAACCAAATATCGACATGAATTATTATTCTACAAGACTAAAGAAAGACATTTAATTGCAGTACATCTAATCGGCTTTCATTTAAGCCTACAAAGAAATCTGTAGGTTCAATATTTCATTTACAATTGTGAAAAATCAAACATTCGGAAATTGAAATGTTTTTTGAGAAATGAGAAAAATCTTTTTATTATCAAAAGTTGCGTAGTTTAGGAGTTATAAAGAAAAAACAGAAAAAATTTCGAAAATTTCGCTGGTTTCGCTGCGAGCACAGGTTTTAGAAAGGAGCAAACTTAGATTTACACTACTCTAAGGGACCCAAACAACATATTAAAAATTCAGAACTACATCGCTATTTGCGATTTTAGCTCTTTTTTTTTTTTTTGCACAGATTGACTGGACTATAAATTATTAAAATGAGTTAAAAGAAATATTTTAACTGTTGAAAAAAAATCGTCTGGTTTTATTTTTAAATTTTTAAGGAAATTCAACTCTGTAAATTATAAAAATATTGTATAAATTGCGGTAGTGCAACATTCTTTCTAAAATGCTTCGTTTCGAAAAATGTATAATTTTGCTTTTAAAGCTAGAAAAGGAAAACTTCCTTCTTTTAAACTTTGATAAGATTTCTGTTGATTTCTGTAAGTAACAAAATTGCTCTTTTTTCTCTTTTGGCTTATTTTTATATCATACTTTTTAATAATAATATTTGAATCATAACTAAAACTGCGTATTATTTCTGCGATATCAATTTATTACCAAATGACCTTTTAATTTTATACCACGGGTAAAGCCGTGCGGGTACCGCTAGTACTTCATATTTAGAAAAGATTAAGCAGTTTTGTGGAAACTGCTTTACGAAAGTTAGTAAACTTCAAATACTCTTAAGCTGTTTTGAAAAATAGATGGTCTGCTTTCTGGTTATCCTACTACGAACCTACTAGACTATGTTTGTACTAAGCAGTGAGTAACCACCCCTTATGTTTGTATTGTTTGTATTATAAACATATCACGATCATAGAGTGAAAACTGGTATTTTATTGAAATGAATCACATATAATCAGAACTTAAAGTTTCCTTTCACTAAAAGCTAGATTCGAGTCGATAACTTTATTATGTTTGATAATTTATTAAATCGCTATAGCTAATGTTCATTTATGAATTAAAAATCAAGTTTCTACTCTAATATAATTAAAACTAATTACAACTTTACATGTTGCTATTTTGATCCGCACAGCATTTTAACTTCGAATATGTTGCTTGATATAATCTGAAAGACAATTCTCCCGCTATGGAAACTCTTAACTATTTGTTTATTCGATACCAATTCGGATCTTCCACACTAAGGCATCACTGACGTGAGATATTGATTAATTCTAGAACATGCACTGGCATGGCTTCTTAGAAACATTTCCTGTCTCTCAGATGCTACATTCGGACCACCTTTGTCAATGCGTTTGATGTATGAAGAAGGCATGGTCTTTGATAGTATTACTTTTCGTTTTTAGAAATTTGTTATCTATACATATACAAATTACATATTCGTGAAATGTTATTTTCTACGAAACTCTTTGAACTCTGAAGAAACTGCTTAAAATGTATTGAATTCATTATCAGTATTTTCTAATCTGAATTCAGTCTACTTCTCAAAAATGTATTCTTCATTTCTTAAAATTATTCTACTTTAAAATTGTGAATATTTTAAGCGTAGTTAAAATGCAATCATCAAAATATGTTCAACACATAGGAAAAATATACACATGTACATATAGTTATAATTGTTACGGCTGGGACTTCAACATAATGCGCAAACAGCAGTATGTAAATACTAAACTTGTTTACATATTTATTTTTCTTGCTCTAGCTAACAACAATGAAATTTAATATTACGCTCTTATAAAGAAACAGAGAGAGCAGGCCCGTCATTTAGGGGGGCAGGGGGGGTCAATTGCCCCCCCCCCCCCGCCTGACTTTGAGAAAGCAATGCATTTACATATAAGTGGTCGCGGTTTTTGTTGTTTTCTGGTGAAATTGTATTGTGTTTTTACCCTTTGCCCCCCCCCCCCGTGGAAAAACTTGAAATGACGTCCCTGAGAGAGAGAGAGATACATAGACAGACACCGCTGGACGGACACATATAAATATATAGATAGATAAACAGGCATACACCAGACAGATATAACAGTTAGCAAATGCTTGAAATAATACTGATAAGGATAATATGGAAATTAAATAAAAAAAATACATATATACACATACTTCTCTAAAACATTTTTTAGGGGTTAGTTCATTTTAACTTTTGTTATGATCTTTTCTGCGGAGTTGTTCTTTCGATAAAATATCGATCTTTTGTTTTAATACACCAAGAAATTGATAACAGTAGGAGGTCTATCTAAAGATCACTATTAAGAAAACAGTTTTCGCCTTTTGAAACTATCCACTGATGTTATTTTTTCAGAAAGCTAACTGCCATTGCTGGCCTGCGTTCGGTAATTGTGCAGTTGCGTGTCATGTTATGCGACGAAGAAGATATTATGTTTTCGAGCGAAGAAGATTTACAGCTATGACGCAAATATAAGATAACTGCACCGAAGGTAATACCTACATTTCGTTAGTTACGCTTGAAATTTTTGGAGCACAATGTCTTCTATAAATAGGAATATTTAGGAGAGTTTATGAACTTTATTCTTGAAAGACTTCCGCACAAAAAAATATCCAATGTTAAAATTTGGAATATGTGCTTCATTAGTTTGGGCTGCGCATACTCTAAAGTTGTCTACAAGATGAATAGTTTTTCTGATTTCTTTTAGAATTGATAAAACAATTATAATTTAGGCATTTGGAGTACAAACATCGTTTTTTCCTATTTCATAAAAATTGGAGAATGCGTGACCAAAAATGAGTATTACCACAAAAATTACATATCTAGTAAAATACTCCATGACGTGAAACAACTGGCACGAACCAGTTTCAATAGTGAAATGAAATGCTCGTTCAATTGTTGTTCTTCAATTAATGAAAAATGAAACAACATGGATTAAAATATTTCTTTCTGTTTGCTTTAATGGTTCAAGCTACTCAAAATAAACTACACTGTTCAATAATCGAAGTTAAAAAATATTTTTGAATCAGACTTGTGTAACGTACGCAACAGACATTTATATCGCACATCTACTTAAAATCTTTATTTACATTTTAAGACTCGAAGTGATTACTAGAATCTGCGCAACTTTTATGGTACAGGCATTCTTCTTGTCATACAATAAAAAGTGTTTAATTAAATTGGTATAGGTTATGAATTAAAAATTAATCGCTTAAACTGCTTTTTTTTTTCAGATTTAAATTACGTTAGTCATTTCAAGTTATTTTTTTTAAGTACCAAAAAGACAACCAGTTAAATAACTAAAAAGGAAAATATTGTCAATAAGCAATATTCTGTGTCATAGTACAACAGAATATGTTTTTCGGCAGCTTAAAAAAGCAATTGATTACTACTTTCGTTCTATTTTAAAATGTTATTGATTTTTTTTTTTTTGGCTAATTAGCTGATAGTTTTCACTGGTGAAGCAAGAAGTTACGCTCTACGAGGGGGGAGGGGGGATTGGTCGTAACATTTCTTTCATGTAGGGGAGAGCGGGGCTAAAAGTTCCGCGGGTAAGTTGTTCCCTTTGAAATAGCTCAGATAAAAAAAAAATAAATGTATTTTGTCAATACGTCGTGAAATAGAATGTTATAGCGCACAAATGGCAGCTCTTTTAGCCAGCCCAGTGGCGTTCGGTATATTAAAAGCCGAGCACGTGCATTACTGATCTACGAAAGTAAATATTTTTGTTTTTGGTGTTTTTGGTCTTTTGACCAAAATTTAATAGTTAGTGCTAAGTTTTTTGGTATTTTTCTATGAGGATAGATTGTGCACCCTAATACCATACGCTGAAACTATTTACGTTTCGTTACCTAACCTATAATTTGATGTTTTAAAGACATGTGATTTTGGGGCTAGTTGTTCCCTTTTTTGGGGGCAAGTTGTTCCGCGAAACAACTTGCCCCAGAAAAATTAGCAAGTATCCCGAAGGAATCTCTTGCCCTATTCATCTGTACCAGTGATGCAGTAAATAAGTACACATACAAATAAATATTATCTGTTACTGTGAAAGACCGAAAGTGAGATGGTACACTTTCACCAAAAATAAATCCTGAAATATTCAGTCTATCCGATAGATATATACTATATATAAAATTTTCGAAGAGCAAACTATGTAAGACATCGAAATATATTTCATACTTTAATATAAAAATCATATTTTTGGAGGATCTTATTTCAAATTTTAGCTTAATCCCTGTTATAACTGAAGACTGAACCAATTATTTTAGCTTATTAGCTGTTGAAGCTGTTAATTCTTATATGTAATTTTTACATGTTGCACTGTCTTTACTGTATTTTACCAATATGAATGTTTTTCAGTTTACTATTTACTAGATGCGTTGCCCGGCTTTGCACGGTCTACCTTGAGAATAAAACTTTTGTCAAGCGATGCGCGTCTAAAAGTCCCGATTAGATTATTTAAAGTCGATATTTTGCCAGCATCCAGCACAAAAAATCTGTTATGGACCCCACACTACTTCCTTTTTCTTAGTAGATGCCTTCAGTGTTAAAATAGCGCAACAAATGAAACATTTACATCCCTAGGTTGCCATGAAACAATGCAAAAAAAAAAGTTTTACAATGATTAATTTTTTACATATGGCCGATTTTAACATCATTCAACGGATTTTTTCTCAAAATATCGCCAACAGTGCCAAATTGTACCGGAATTCAAGAAATCATTTTTCCTCGCCAACATGGCGATATGTCGCCAAGTTGGCGTCAAACACTTGATGACCAAAAGCTTGGCGATATAGTATCGCCTAGCGATCACGAAAATTCATATCACTTGTGTCTGCTAATTAATACTGATTTACCCCCCCCCAAAAAAAGGGGGTAACCCCCCTGGGAACATTCAAATGCAACCACAAGGAGAGGTGCACAACTGGACCTCCCTCAGAGCCTACATATCAAAGTAGAAACTTCAACATCATACAGTTTTTAAGTTATCTGACATACATACGCACATACATACATGCGTACATACAGACGTCACGAGAAAAATCGTCGTAATTAACTCGAGGGTGGTCGATATATATATAATATCTATAATAACTTCCTTTGCTACGTAAGAGGAAGTACAAAAGTCGTAGTAAGTACGAGAAAACAGCTGATTATTTAAACGATATTTTTGTAGCCCTTAAATAAAGTTATACTAATATAAACTATTGTTTTTTTTTTCACAAATTATGCTTTTAATGAGTTATTCTTATCGCAGAGTGGTTAAATTCGAAATCAGCATCGTTATTCATCGTCTTGTTAATCTCGGAACAATTTGCCCCACCTACGGAACAACTTGCCCCAAGGCGGGGTTTGTTGTTCCTTTTCGGCTTTACTTGTTATGAAATTAATTATTCAAAAATCTTATGAAATACAACTCAAAAAACAGTCTGTATATCAAAGGGACATATAATACTAGGTTTTAACCTCGGAATATTTATTCTAGAACCAAGTTTTCAAAACGAATTTTGAGCTTGATTAAAAAACGGAACTTTTAGCCCCGCTCTCCCCTATACATTTATTTAAACCTTATCAGTACCGAACCTGTCCTGGTGAGGGCTTAACCGGATGGGGCAATTGAGGGAGAAAGAATATCATAGGAGCGACCAATGGCTTGCTGACGGTTTAAGTGAATCGTGTGAACTAAATCAACATTATTTGACCCAGTGGTCAGAAGTAGCGCGCTACAAGTAGCGAAACTACTGTAGTAGCTACATTTTTTAGTAGTTTGTAGTGTAGCGCACTACTTTTTAAGAAAAGTAGAGTAGCGAGTAGCGCGATACAAAAAAAATTGTAGTTTGTAGCGATTTCTAGAAACTACTTTTAAATAAAATAAATAAATAAACAAATGAACAAAAAATTTAAAAAAAGAGAGCGAAGGAAAAAAACAAGGTTTAATTGACTCTGACTGATGCAAATCTTACACGAGTACAGCAGCGGACGCAATGAGAAATAAGAACCATAAAAATATGAGCTGATCTTAGATACATCATTTTGACGAAATAAATTCTATTTGTTTGATGTCATTGGTTTATTTGGCATCATAATTTTTTATATTCCTTCAAATAATTTCAATGTTCCTAAATATTCCCTGGCAAGAAATTAAAAAAATTGAAAGGTGAATTCTTTCAACTTTTGAATCCTTTCTTGTGACGAATATTTAAAAATTGTAAAATTAATCTAAAAAGGACAAATTTTAGCAAAAAAAGGAGCAAAAAGGAAAAGTAACAAATAATTTCAATGACAATTCCTAGTTCAATTCCATATTCAAATGAGTTAATTTATTAATGTAAACCACTTTTCTAATTTATTCGGTCAATCCTCAAACGGTGCATGCTTTTTTATTTATTTATTTTTTAAAAAGTAGCGAAGTAGCGACTACAATTCAAAAGTAGTTTGTAGTCGCTACATTTTTAAAAAAGTAGTTGTAGTTGTAGTTAACTACATTTATAACAAAGTAGTTGTAGTTGTAGTTCGCTACAAAATAAATGTAGTTTTCCAACCACTGATTTGACCCCTGCAGTGTTATATACAATGTACAGAAACAAATTTCGCAATATACACAGAAACAGTAATAAAGAAAAAAACAACAGGTTGTTGTTGTTGTCTTGTGTCAGTTAATCTGGCAACTTGGTGTAAGCTGCTTCCCTTTTCCATCTGTGCCGTAATTTGTAGTGAAATCCAACTTCCACATAGTCTACACATGCTATAGGGACCCGTTTATAGGGTAGGCAACCGTTCACAGCAGAGAAACACATTCGTACAAAGAAAGGAGGAGAACAGAAGAGAGAAAGTATATCCATTTTTGGACCAGGATTTAAGCCCGGAAACTTCTCATCAGCAGTCATTTTTCTGACTACTTGGCAAGGAGGCCAGCAGATACAACAGGTAGAAATGATACGACGTGATCATTGAAAATAATAGTAACAGCAAAATGGTAATAAAAAAGTCAATGAAAGTTTCTTGAAAGTTACTACTAATAAGGCTTAAAGTATTTCTCTTGTGAATTGAGTAACGTTATTACTTTGTGTTGATTCATATTAGTCGCTGGGTGGTATAAAATGCCGATTATATTTTTGGCGAAACAATTGCTGGAACTGCATTGGAATGAGCGTTCATGCGAACAAACTACGGACCTAGGATTGTAAGCAAGTTGAAACCAAGGGTTATTGATGGAAGAGGGGTGAACATGCTTTGTTTTAGCCCTAAAATATTACGGTCACAAGAATTGAAGGGGCAAGTTGATAAAGGTGATATGTGGCATATATTTTTTAATTTCTAGAAATGTATTTTTCTCAACGGTTATAACGAGGTCATATTCTTAATTACCAACCATTTCTGTGACTAAGGGGACATGGTACTGGTATATTTATCACCTTTATCCATGGTAAAACGTAAGTTTCAAAAATTGTCACATATCACCTTCATCCCCTTGCACCTTCAATTAAGAGATGAAAACTCAATTCGTGGTTTTTACGTTACAGAGCGGGAATAGGTTAAACGGTACGCAATGATATACTGCGCATACACCCGCAATTAAGATTATCTTATCCCAAGTACGATTTCCTATCCAATAGGCTACCTGTAGTTCAAATAAGACGTTATCTTTATCAGCTTTATCAGAACGGCAACTGCATTAAACGACCCTCTATGCTCTTAATGTCTGGATAACTACATAGTGATTTGAAAGTGGTCGTACTCTGTTTTTATTTGCAACATTGCGTTAATTTCGGGCAAATTCCTGTTATAAGCAGTTACCTCGAAATCTTGAGAGTCATAAACATCGGCAGAATAAAATCCAAGTCGTGACTCAAGAGAGCTCTGCGCCATGTTTTCGCAGATATTTTGGACAGTTTCAGGGAATTTAAGATATTTGACGGAAAAGACCTGCAAGAACATAACGCAGAATTCACCCGTGCCACGAAATGGATGGTATTCTACCGATGTTAATGACTCTAGAGATTTTAAAGTTACTGGTCGTAACAAGCATTCAGTCCCTACTGACATAATGTTGAAAAAAAAGGGGTGTACGCTCACTTTCGGACTTTGTCCATAAAAGTATATTCTTGAGGTATTAATAGTATCTAAATGTAAATATACAAATGCATACCTTAAAAGTCACAATACTCTTCTAAATAACTAAATAAATATACGTTTAAACTAACTAAATTATTCATATTAATAAAATATTTTTACTACAATTTAACCAAAGTCACGTAAAACCATCATACTTTCTCTCAAATCAACCTCAAATTCTATCAATTTTTAGCTTGGCATAGTACAAGCTTCGGAATTAAAGTTTTAGTAAGTCTTGAACGTGTAAGTAAAATAAATGATCTTTTAAATGTATTCTTAAAATTACCTATAATTATTACACAACTGTGAAACTCTCATTTGTTATAATCAATAACCCTACCCAAAATTACCATTTGAAACTCATTTTAAACTTGAAAGCAGATGAAATCTTCAATAGTTTCTACTTAAGCATTATATGAAATAAATTGCAGACCGGGCTCGGAAAATTAATGATGTTAGTATTTGGTTGCGTAAACCGTTCATTTATTCACACTCATTAAACATTTGAAGTTGAGTCGATAGGGGGAATTACGAGTAGAATGTATACACTGTAGTTTCCTGAGAAATTGATATACTGCAACACCTAAATGGTTAAGCCCTCCAATTGATCTTTCCTTTTCATTGAAATATTAATTAGATATTCTAGTTAAATGTCATCTTTATTTTGAAAGGAAATATCAGCACTGCTGTTATAGCATTTTTTTCTCATTTGGTACAAAACAGCGTACGTGGAGATTAAGTACACATTAACTTTTATACACAATTCCTCCATTTTAAACAGGCTCACATGTAGGTTAATAAATTTATTTTATTGTTTGGTATGAAAAACATTCCAGAACTATTATAAGTATCTAAAATTACTAAGATTAAATTAAAAATTAAAAAAAGAAACTGATTACCGACCTAATATTAAGATGAACTTCACTGTTCGGAAAGCATCTTAAATTTAAAATATATTTAATTGTTTTCGAGAGGACATGCTAAACACAGAAAAAGAAAGATAATATTTAGTAGTAAAATTTGCTAGTCGCAAAAGCAGAATAAAGAGAGATATTGGCAAATCCTTTAAAAAAATCCTTGAACTAAAATCAATTTCAAGTATTTTAATTAATAATGAATGGTAACTGGCAACAAATAAACATTGATTTCCAATAGCATAAAAAAACGCTTAACCGCAATTGCTAAAAAACGTCATAATTCACAAGTTCTATATTACATTTAAGTTCTAAACACATTCTATCCCAGACGTAGAAAAAGTTCCCTTTCTTTTGGTACAACCGTTTTAAATTTTCAAGTATGCTTTTACTTCAAACTTCGCGAAAACCGTTTTACATAAAGGACTTTTACTAATATCTTCGTTGATTAAAGCCATCTGAAGAAGCGACCTAGCTGAAAACACTCTAGATCTGCCTCTTTTTAAGCAAGATTTTTCTTTCCAAATCGGTTTATCCGTTTAGGCACTACAGTGCCACAGATAGATACACAGACACATTAAGCATTTAACCCCCTTCCTTGTTCGCGTCGGGTAAACAAGTACTAACATTAAATCCAAAATTTAAACAACCCCCGACATTGCCTATCTCATATTAAAACGAACTACTCTGGTCATTAAGCATTTTAAATCTAAACATATTTACTTGTTTTCGATATTTGAAATTGTTAAAATCAATTGCAAGTCTTTTAATAGTTCCCAAATAAAAACTGGCAAATAAAAAACATTTTAAATCATTGAGTTTTCTTTCCTCGTCGGCCAACAATGACAAAGATTTTCGATCCTGTAGATTTAAGATTTAGCTGCATTTGTTAGCAATTACAAGTATTTTATTTGTTAAAACAATAGAAACTGGCAACTGATAAACATTTTAAGAAATTATAAGAGTTTGCTTTCCTTGTCTGTCAACAATGATAACGGTTCCGATAGTGTGAATAAAGGCTAAAGGCCCGGTTTCCTAGGAGTGAAATCGCCAATCTCTGGCGAGGTGACAGACGCCGCCGCCTTCTGCGCATGCTCCTGAGCCGCAGATTGACGTCACTTCACGCCACGCTCCAATCAAACTGGTTCTGATTCCAGCGTGCGTCGCGCCCGGCATCGGCGACGATTCTAGGAAACCAAGCCTTAAGCCGCATTTGCTAAAAAACGCTATAACTAGCGTTCTATAGAACATAGAAGATCCAATTACATCGTATCACACGCAGATTTTTTTTTTCTTTCATTTGGTGCTATTTTTTAAGTTTTGAAGTATGTTTCCACTGCTAAAATTAGGAAAAACCTTTCAAAGGTTTTTAATTAATATCTTCTTCAATTAATACCATCCGAAGACGCAACTTAGCGTAGAACACCCTCGATTAACTCCCTTTCGAACAAAAAAAAATTTTCAAAGCAAAATCGGTCCAACCGTTTAGGCTGCAAAGTGCCACATTTCACATTTCACACCTCCAGGGAACCCCCTAACCTACCACAGCTTCGTGGTTTAACCAGGATAGAGCCCTGAAGAGCGCTCTGTTCTTAATTTGCAAAGTGCCACAGACAGATACACAGATCGACAGATACACTTACACGTCAAACACATAACCCCCTTCCTTTGTGTGTCGGGGGTTAAAAATACTCTTACACAAGGAAAAATAAAAAAAGCGATGAACAAAGAAAAAAAGTAATGCAAAGTATGCACAAATTGATGCACATAGAAGAAAAAAAGCAAAATTTTTAAAGTTGTAAGGCAATCCCCAATTGCAATTAAATTCTATAAGTTTCAAGCAAAACGTGCTTTATTTGCCTCAGAACTCGAAATAACTGCCTTTTTTTTTTTTTTTTGCAGGGACTGTTGCTTGCGGCCCACACGTCGCGTTGGAGACCTACAATATGTGAAATTATCGAGGTAAGGAGCATGTCATCGTGCGTGGACAGTGGACGTGGGGAATCTCCAACAGGAGACAAGCAACAAGAATTAGAATCTAAGGTAAGTTCTCACCAAAAATTAAGATATTTTTTATTATCAGCTTCTTTTTTTCTTTTTTTCAATTCAAAAAAATAGAGAGAAAAAAACAGAACCACTTGAAACAGTTACAAAAGTTCAATTAAAAAAAAAAGAAAAAAAAACACATTCAATAAAAAATATTTTAAAAAATACATTATACCAGCTGAAATTTTATATTAAGTGGATTAAATTTTCTTAGTATGATTCCCACAGTTAAAAGGTAATAAAAAGTAAATAAAAGTAACAAATTTCCACGGAGAATTTTTTTATGACAGAATTAGGATTCCTAAAGATGAGTTGAACTGGAACGTATTGTTTTTTAGACTATTGTCCGTTAAAGTAAAAGAAAGACAAAAAAAAAAAGCATTAAACGTGGCTTAACTAAATATTTTAAATATCGCTAAGTTA
>JAXGGA010007974.1:0-59476 GCA_038373865.1 Uloborus plumipes
AACCAAAGTCAGCCCCTCATCAGGGAACGTGCTGTCAACCAATTTCCAAGCTAGGCAGATGTTAAGAATTGGGAAATAAGTTAAAAAATGCATGTAATGTACACATTAATGAAATATGAATATGAACGATGTCTACTTACTATGCCTAATATTTACATATTTACAGAGATATTCGTCTAATTGTACAGAAAAAAATTTTCCTCTTTCTTTCATTGTGGCCAAAGTATCCGTGACTTTAGTAAACATTTAAAGTAGGGTCTTGTTCGATTTTATTGTCTTTTTTTCTATGGATGTTAAAACAAGACATGAAAGTCTTTCATTTGTCATTCTTTTTATAATATAAGAAGCTCCCTCTACAAAAGCAGTTGCAGTTGGCACAGTCAAAATTAACTGCAGTAACTTCATATCTTGTGCAAACGTTTGGTTCAGTTCATTTTCAAAGATAAAATTAAGCTCATTCTCTCTCTAAACTATTTTCACAAAAAACTTGTGGCCATAAATACCCGCTTTATCTGCTTTTCGTCTCATATTGTTGAAGACATTTCCTTTATTCTTTTCTAGACTGTTGAATGCCTCCAAAACTAGATTTTTTTTGTAATTTACCTCCATCTACTAATTGTATGCATTTATTTAAAAATGGGTCGTTTTTCTGTGTAATTCGTTTTTGAAAAAGTTTTTAGGAAATTACTATTCTTATTAGTTAACGTTTCAACTTAATCATACAAAAAACTTGACACATGAAAATGTGAAACAATTTAAAAATTACGAAAACATTTGTTAGAAAAAAAAAAAAAAAAACTCAGATATAGTGAATTACACCTCGTGGACCGTTTAATCCTCGTAGGCTACGGAGCCGCAAAGGCAGAAGTTTTCCTGCCTTTAGAATAGGCTGTGCTGACGAGAAGGGGAGAAATTGTGAGTCAAGTTAACGTTCTTTATACTAGGTGCAGAATAGATAAGAAGCTTCGGAAGCAGCGACGCTCGCTGCTTTTCGACTGAACAAAGATGTAAAAAAAAAATCCGTTTTTTTTTTTTTTTTGCTATATTCGCTGTTTAATGAAACAATATTTTTCCAATCATAGCATTTTTTATCGTTTAATGAAGAGGTGAGGCTGGTATGATTTCTTCGTGGGTAGGCACTGCCTACTCACTGGAGCGTCTTATAGGTCCTGTAGTCGATAAGTGTTTTTCCCTTTTAGCTTGCGTTTAAAACAAAGTAATTTACAATGGAGAAAGCAAAGGAAACAAGACAAAATTACAAATACATAAATTTATTACGTATCAAAACAAACTCACACACAATATTTCACTATGTTTCGTGGCCATCTACACAAACAACAATTGCTTACAAGCCTGCACAACATCGTTCCATCTTTTTACATAGTATATTCCCCACCATATTTGTCGAAGATATTGCCTAGCTCGTGAATGGTCCCAAGCTCCGATCTTCGACTGGATGTCACCGACTTTTGCAAGTACCAGGCTGGTTACCTTCACATGTACCAGAACCGTCCACTAAATGTAGTTTTAATTTCCTCATGTTTTCATGCAACAGTTGGTTATCTGGATCCAACATATATGCTTCATGATAGTGTCTTAGAGCTTGGTGACATTCACCCTGGAAAAGCAATATTTAAGTCAGCATTCAGAAAAAACATTTTTTGCCATTGATTTATTAAATATCTTATAACTATAAAAGTTAAAAATCACAAATACAATTTTTAAACTAAAAATGTTGAACAGTTTTTAAGGGGATTTGTCACCTTTAAAATGGCCAAAATCAATAAAAATTGATTTTCTTTTTTTTACTAAACATGTCGTTTGATTTTCTTAGTATAACTACGATTTTTTTAAAGCTATACGATCAATAAAAACGTAGTTAATAGCTTTAATTGTATTTAAATATTATATAATTATTACTATATGCATTTAGAATTTTAACAGTACTACAACAGTTTTGTATTTTTCAAATTGCATCTTCATTCCGTTTTTTTTTCTTTCAAAAAAATCTTCTTACAGTTTGAAATTTAACTGGATAGGTACATTGGTGTTAAAAGATTTTTTTTTCTTTTCAACATGGTGTGCTTTGTAAAACTAGAATTGGTTTTTCTGTGTTTATTGCTAAGAAATAATTTAAAAAAGAAAAGACAAAAACTCATATGGTTTCTGTGTTGGACCATGCGAGAAGATTTTTTGTAATAACAAATCCATAATCTGGGTAATAGCAAATTTTTTAATTCATATTTTTCAAATTTATATTAATCTAATTTCGATGCTTCATGCGAAAATATGTTTTTTAAAATTATCATTTCTAAATATGCGCTTAAGATACGTAAGAGTTAGACAAAATATTTTCTGATATTTTTTTAATGTAACAGAAAAGTAAATTTCTGCAAGTGATATAGCATTTCCACATTTTTAAAGCAAAGCTTAAATTTACTCTAGTCCCTCAAAACCCGGAGTCATTATTTTCGAAATTATTTCGCTACTTTGATATTTAAGAGATCTAAACATAGATTATGCATAAAATTCTTCATTTACTTGACTGTTTAAAGCTCTGAAAGAGAAACCGAGCAATAACGATTATCTCGTCTGCCTTAAAATGGTACTGCTATGGATATAATAACTATAATTTTGTTAGAACCAAATTTTCTTCAAAACTGGGCCATAAAGAAACGCAGACATACCATGCACTATAAGCCAAAGCAAATAAACTCAATTTATGACGAAATTCTCGCAAAAATATGACATTCCTCGACCAAACTTATAAAGTAAATTTCCATTTCAAACAAATTAAATCTCGGAGAACAAGCATCGATACAATTTCTTTCTTCATCGATTCATTGCTTTGCAAACAACCTAGTAAATTTGCTGGCGCATCCTCCACGGCATCCAGTCCCGTTCGTATGCAATTAAAATACAAAATACCTGCTCCATTAAAATTCCGAATGGTACTTATTAGGCGCCCAGCATTTATTCCGGAAATAATTCGCTTTATCGTTAATGCAAACATAGTTCCTACATTCGGATCGTGTATACATATTCATCGGCAGCATAGATAATGAGCACTCAGTTGAACTGACTATTAATTTTGAGCAAACTAGTCAATGGTAGAGTCGGTATATGCTCAGTCAATGTTATGTTCACCGATTTGAATAGGAGGAATATTTTGATCAGCATGGTGGTAACAATCCACGAGAAATTTTTAAAATGCATCTATTCATGGAAGTAGTTTCGCACTGGAGACTTGGGGAAAATGCTTCTGATTAATGAACGTAACTTTGAAAAATGCTCTCGACAATATTTTTCGAATGTCTTTGCCTGAATCAATGAGGAACATGTATTTAAAACGGCAAAATGAAGTTGATTTACGAGCTTACGTTCCAGAGTTTCAATATGTTTCTAAATTTACAGCCAGTTATTCGCTGGAGTTTTATTATTTTGTAATAAATTAGCTGAGGAAAAGTGACGAAAAACACTGTTCTTAAGACACAAGAAAAATACAGGGAAATAAATAAGTGCCAATTATATCTATTGGAAAGCTGCAATTTCTTCTATAAACACATTATAATTTAGAAAATAACAAAAATATAAAAATGCTGTAATGAAAAAAGAGATCATGTAAAAAACAAAAAGGTATGTTTAACCCGCTAATGGAAAAGCCAATCTGTCGTGCTAAATTACTCTATATAGCAATACATTATGCTATCCGGGATCAAAATAATACGCTGTTCAATCAACTGTTTGATATATTAAAAGTTTATTGTATTAAACGGGACATTTTTACATTTTTAACCAATAATTCAACGAGAGAGCTGGACTAAATATTATACAAAAACGAAAAAAAAAACTAATTTAATTTTTGACATCTTAAATTCTAATTATGGTTTTTGCAGTTTGAGAAAGTGGTCTAAATACGGAGTACTACTTTCCTTTTGGTGCCTACCAATTATCCTGTTCACTCAAAATGAATGATTTTAGTGATAACTCTTAAAAACATTCATGATAATGGGATCTAAGGGTTAAGAAGCAGAATGCCAGTTTTAAGTGCTCTAAAACTGAATGATTACAAAAGATAAATTGCGCTTTTTCAAGAGGTGGTGCAAAAACGAGATACTTGTAAAAAAAATGGTTTATCTCGTAATAAATAAATAAAAAACATGAACTTCTCACTCAAAAACTTTATTCAATATTTTATCCGCTTTTCATGGGGGATTTGACTCTCTACGCTCTTGCACGAATCACACAAGGAAAAATTAAACTCTTAAAGCACTCACGATGAACTATAAACTGCATGTGCGCAGATGTCGAAGCAGTGTCTTGAAAGCTCCCATATTACATTTTCAAAACACAATGATAGCTACCGACAGGACAGACAATTGGGGGGGGGGGGGGTTAAATTCTTCCCGGCTTTGAGAAATCATGGCACTTACGTATGAGGTTTTTGTTGTTTTTCGATGAAATTGCAATGTGTTTGCACCCTTTACCCCCCCCCCGAAAAACCGTATTTGGACCATTTCCTCTACGAATTACGATGTATGTGTATTTGGTGATGTGTGTAGGTCTGTTCAGACGGGCGTGTACGTAGGTGTAGGCGTGTGTGCGTAGGAGTGTAGGTGTGTGTGTGCGGGTATGTGTATAGATGCGCGGTGTGTAAAAGTAGTCGGCTGCTTTAGGAAACATTTATGCAAAAGCGTAGTTAAAATAAAGATTTATTACTAAATGTATGGCTGTTTTAATGTGCCAAGAGAGCTTTTCATTGCATTTAGTATTATTACTTTAACAAGCTAAAGGAATATTATTGGCTATTTCTGATGCAATATTAAAAAGATAACTAAGGCTTTATATTTTTCCTTAAAAAATGTATGTAGTTCAATGAGATGAAAGAGATAGTTATAGAAATATAATATCTTTCATTTTACTCATAGTCCTGGATCTGACAGCACTTCTGTAGGAATGTTTGAGTACGGAGAATTTTTTTTCAAAAATGTTTAGTAGGTGCCCTTGGAAGTATTTTGGACTCGGGTGGACATTCGCCACCTGGTGCGTTTTTCTGCTATGACGTCATCAAAGATGGCGGTCGCTCGCTCTCATTAATGCTATATAAATGCCCAGTACTTCGGTAGGAAATGTAAATAGGGAGAATTTCTTTTCAAAAATGTTTAGTAGGTGTCTTAGAAAGTATTTTAGATTTGGGTGTACATCCGTCTCCTGGTACATTTCCCTGTTATGACGTCATCAAAGATAGCGGCCACTCGCTCTCATAAATGCCATATAAATGCCCAGCACTTCTGTAAGAAATTTAAATAGGGAGAATTTCTTTTCAAAAATTTTTCGTTAGATGTCCCAGAAATATTTTAGACTCGGGTGGACATCGGTCTCCTGGTACATTTTCCTGTTTTTTCCTGAAGTCATCAAAGATGGCGGCCGCTCGATCCCATAAATGCTCATATCTGTGTTACTACTTGACCGATTTGCATGAAAATTGCAATTTATTTTACTAATTTGTCTGATGCTATTTGTCTTTAAGCTGCACTGTTAGAAATTTATTTAAAAAATAATTGAAAGTCAATTTATTGATTTTTTTTCTTCTTTTTTTCATTTTTAACTATCCAGACTTAACCATAAAAAAATGGTATTAACCTTTTTGTTTGTGCGAGAAAATGCTAAATTACTGCTGCTTGCATGCCAAAAAATACAGCTGTATTACAAAATACTAAAACGCCCTGCTCGTCCAACGATAGCGAGGAAAATTTAATTTAGTTGAAATAGAAGTGAATGAGAAGAAATACGAAAATTCAGACATGTCATAGCAGTTTAGTAGAATTACTTGATCTTTTTTACAGTTCTGATGTTGATTATGATTTTTCCACTCTGAAAACATATTCGAAGGACCGGTTTTACCATCTTGTACACTCAGTTTTGAAGAAAATCCACAGTAACAACAATTTTGATTTTTTCTAGTGATGCTATACCATATAAATTAGCATGCGACTATTTACGCATCTCAAATGAATTTCAATCATGTCCTCAACCAGCTGGGTCAGAACCAGTAGCGTATATAGACTTAGGTGCACCCCCTTGCTAGATTTGCAAGTGCAGCCACTACTTCCCTATTAAACTGTAAGAAATATTTTTCCCGTGTAACTCATAGTGCTATTTTTCTTAAAGTTGCTCCCTCAAACCTTATGCCCCCTCCCGCTTCGTGGGGGTTGCGGGGTGCTATGTACGCCACTGGTCAGAACTATCTACCATTGACAACCTATGACGAAGGTGCGTACAGGTTATCGTATGTGATGTTCAACTAAACATTCCAGATAAGTTTGCAAATATTGTAATAAGGGTTGGGTGCATTCCGAACGGCAACAGTTGTGATATGCTGCCTAGGAAAATATCTTCGGAAAAGTCTAATATCTGATGTGTTTTATGGTATCGGATATGATATTGGAACTAACCACGGTTTTGTCCAAAAGAGAAATGGTTTGAACATCTACCATGAATTTTCTAAGAAGCAAACTCTTAACTTAGATGCAAAAGTTGTCTTAATGTTTAAATATAAACTGTAAGAAAGTAACTTGTTTAACCCTTTGACGGTTATGGAAATAAGCAGTTTCCGTTTACTTAATTCGCGCAGCATTAGGAGTAAACAGTAGTCGAAAGTGGCAGCTGTTCCTACATAATGTTATACAAATTTCACTACGCGAGTAGTGCTCGTCACTAACCATTTCGGTCAAAATCTTGCTCCCGAGCGGAACTCGTTTGCGCGCATTAGAAGCACGATTCGATTGCGAGCTGAACTCGTTCATACCTCCATCAAAGGATTAATATACTTCCCAATACATCACACTATTTACGGAAAAAAACACTGGCTTCAAAAGATACAAGGAAAAATATATTAAACTTATTTAATACTGGTGACTGAAGACCTACTGGAGACTGTGCTTTACACGATACGAGGTAAAAAGAGTCAAGATCGCTCAAGTTCCATTCATAGAGCCATATTGGCAGTATTTCCTTGCAACAAAGCACAAAATGTTTGTACTAATACAAGGAAAGCAGGTAAAAAGAAGTCAAACAGACAGTCTCACCAACCTCACCTGATGATACGAAAACTTTTAGCTCGTTCCTCTGACGGGGAAGAGCTCTTTCAGTATGAACTATCTGAAAACTGTTCATTGTTTAATGAACAAGAGTTTGTTAAAATTACAAATATGTGCATTGTTAAAGAGCTAGAAAAATCTTAAGGCAGCATAAGAGAAGAAACCTTGTTCAAGTCTGATGAAAAGTCCTGTTATATAATGAACTTTTCTATACGAAAGGTTATGATAAATAAAAACAAAACCCTTGCCGAAGCAGTTCCTGTTTTTTTTTTTATAGTTATTATTATTATTATTATTATTTCGATTATACATTGGGAGTATCACGAAAGGCTGTGGAAGAGTTTGTAAAATTTTTGACAGTTAGAGCAAATTTTTCCCTAAAAAGTCTGAAAGCGTAGAACCAAGGTCGCAGTATTGTTATACATGTTATTAAAATCTCTCAAGATGCTACTCTGCCTGTCCTAAACAACAGCTTTTGGGCATAATCAGGAAACAAACTGATCTTACAACGTGGAAAGACATGGACTTAAATTGCTTGACAGCAGAGGAAGCAGACTTCGAGAGTAATGGTGTTAGCTTTATTTTCCTGGTATACTCTTATTCAGCGATTTGGTGTTCAGGAACTTTGGGGGAGCACTGGAGTTGTGGATTCTACATGACTTTGTTTGTTAGTAATATTCACCAAAAAACAGATGAAAACATTCCAACCATCCACGCACTATCTGGACCAAATCACTAAAGTACATTTTGCACTAAAAAAGCAGCTGTTCATCGTGTTTTATGAAATATTTGGAGAAATTTGGTATATCATCCGACTGGAATATGTAGAACAAATTCGTAAATCAAGCAAAAGAATACGTAGTGCAGGTAATAGGAAAAGGGCCATTCTGTAAATTTTCAGATGAACTAAGATTATAGCTGTATCCTCATGTGAAGAATATTGACTTGCTATTTGAAGAATTGTGAAGAATTTGCCACCTTCTAGTGCAAAGAGTGGCACGGGTATTAATTGAGATAATATTTTTGCACATTGTACCTTTAGAACTACAGGGTGGTAAAGGCGGTTCTTCGAGTATTCTTTCAGAGTAGATAAATCATAATCAACAACAACATTGGAACTGCAAAAAGAGATCAAGTAGTTCTCCTAAACTGCTACAACACGTCTGAGTTTTTATATTTCTTCTCATTCACATCCATTTTAACTAAATTTAAATTTTTCTTGATAATCGTTTGGACAGCAGGACTTTTTACTGGTTTGTAATACAGTTGTATCTTTTAGCATGAAAGAAGCGGTAGATTAGCATTTTCTCGTAAAAGTAAAAGGGTTAATACCATCTTTTATGGTTAAGTCTTGGTAGTGAAAAACGAAAAAGAAAAAGAAAAAAATGAAAAAAAAATCAATAAATCGATTATTAATTATTTTTCCGAATAAATTCCTAACAGTGCAGCTTAAAGACAAATAGCATCAGACAAATTAGTAAAAAAAATTTGCAATTTTCATGCAAATCGGTCAAGTAGTAACATAGATATGAGCATTTATAGGATCGAGCGGCCGCCATCTTTGCTGACGTCATAACAGGAATACCAGGAGACCTCTGTACCAGGAGAGGGAAGTCCACCAGAGTCTAAAATACTTTCTAAAACACCTACTAACAATTTTTGAAAAGAAATTCTCCCCATTTAAATTTCCTACAGAAGTACTGGGCATTTATATAGCATTTATGAGAGCGAGTGGCCGCCATCTTTGATGACGTCATAGCAGAAAAACGCACTAGGTGGCGAATGTCCACCCGAGTCCAAAATACTTCCTAGGGCACCTACTAAACATTTTTGAAAAAAAATTCTCCGTACTCAAACATTCCTACAGAAGTGCTGTCAGATCCTGGACTATCAGTGGAAAGGAGAGTTTTAATTTTAAAAGTTCTGTACTACCATAATGAGGAAAGTTAAAACTATATCAGTACCTTTTCTAATGATGTACATAGAATCTGCAATTGGTTCTTCATTTTAAATTAAAAGTAACGGAAACTGGAATGCATCGTTGGGCGAGCAAATGAGTGCTAATATAATCAGCGTTTTCTGTGCTCTTAATTTTATCATTTCTCCGGTCACAAAATTACGTTAACTAGCAATAACTATTAACCTTAAATTTAGTCATTGAGATTTCAAAATTAGCTGAGGGTCTTATGTGCCACTAGGCGCTAGGAAAATAAATAAGTACACAAATGAGGCTACTAATGAAGTTCTTGGTGCGTGATAAAATTACATGTATCTCGACTAGATAACTGATATAAAGGTTAGGAAACGTGTATAAACTTGTTAGGAGACTTGAGCGTAAGTTTTAACACTATATTTTCATCGAATGAAAATGTTTTTTGTCCTAAGCATACATTAATATGAAATCTAGATGCACTGATTTATTATGAATGACCAGTTACTTTTAAAAATTTTGACATTTTGTTGAGTGTTTAGAAAAAATAGACATTTTATTTTGAACTTTTAAGTGTGTAGATAACATTCAAGATCTCTTATATTCAGCAAAAATGGCTTTATAGTTCGCAATCTGATAAAGCTTTTATTCAAAAAGATTACACATTCTAAGTAGCTCTTTTATTTATCATGCAGGGTTTTCAGCTCAAAGTAGAGCTAGTTTCAGAAAAAAATGTTATAAAACATGTATTACTTAATGTAGTGCGATAATTTTTGTTAAAAAATGTTTATCTGAGCATGTACATTTTTTTTTTCGTATAATCTTTTGACCAAACGTAATTATTATTATCATTTAGAGTTTAATTTCTGTCGCTTGCAAAAACACAAGAAACTAAATGTTATCATCATCAAATTATTATTATGCGTGAATATGCAGCTATTGCCATGAATTCAAAAGTAATATAAAGGAAGCCTTACTCTTATTTTGAGCGGTTGATAATTAACTTTTTTTTTTACCCTTATTTGAGAGCTGTAAATTTTCAACTTTTCCTTATTGAACTTTTTTTCTGATATTTTACATTTTTATACAAGCGTGTTTTATGGCAGGCAGTAATAGCTTCATACATTTGCGTTTCGAATTAGAAAAAGTAAAAATTTAATTACTGCGCATGCGCAGTTAAACGTTACTTCGAAAATTTCTCACATGGCTTCAAATGTGAAATATTTTAGATATTTTGATTACGGTATGATGTCCCTAGTGTCGTTTCTGAAAAGACATTGCATTGTGTTGAAAGCTCTGCTTTGCAAACATAACTCTTGAATAATATTTTATTTTTCTTAAAATCAACCTCTTATATCTGTATGTATCTTCGTTACATTTTCGTACTTAAGAAAGCGACTCACTAAAAGAATAACTGTAATCATATTTTACAGTTAAAAATCATTTCGATCATCACAACTTAGAGGTCGATCTCAAGCTATATATGGGTGATTTTCACCATATGCTTACATTTCAAATATTTTAAGAAACTTTTTTAACTTGCTATTTTCTTTTAGAAACACTAACAGATGTTTAGTCACATATTTTAAGTGTGTGAAAAAGTAATTGGTTGTACACTTTGATGAATAATTAAGTATTCAAATGCTGTTGTGAAACTTTAAGTTGCAAGGAAAATTGTCGTCCGTTACCATACAAAATACCAATATGAATTCTCACCTTTGAACTGTCATAGCGCCTAGAAGCAATTTAATATGAAACTACTTACTTCCTTGAAGCTTAAACCGATGTTTGTGATTGTTAAAATATTGATTAAAAACTGTATGGTAACGGATTTGACCAGTTACGGACTTGACAATTTCAACCAAAATGTCAAATTATGGCCAGGTTGTCGAATTTAAAAATTAAACAACAATATTCATTTTCTTAGATTTGTATAATAAACAATATTTAGGGGTAAAAGTTGAGAAAAAGTAAAAATTAATACTAAAATCTTTGGCAACGGACTTGACAAAGAATAAAAATACGCACCTGGAAGAAATTTTGTGCGAAATGCCACAGTAATACTTCTCGACTCAGGGAAACAAAATGGTGCAAAATAGTTACGTCACTAATTTGTTAAGTTAACTGAATACGTGTTATCATCTTTTGACTTAAATAAATACCTTTTTAAGCTAAAATAATCTTAGGGTAACGGACTTGACAAGAACTTCCGGACAAAATATATTCATACATTTCTCATTGAAATAAAATTACTATTGTCAATATTTATTATGAATACCATATAATGAATACCATATTTATTATGAATACATAAAATATAATGTTGCATTTACTTTTTTTTGACCATTAAGTATAGGAAAAAAATAGTTGAACTTGCGAAAATTTAAAATGGACAAGCGTTTTTGCCTTGATTCTCATTTTTGAAGACTTATATAAAAATAACTAAAAAAATTTCAATAACTCGTTGAGTGATAGAATTTTTTTGGGGGTATTTCTTGCAGAAAATAATTGCTCGCATTGAATTTAAAATAAAAGTTATGCTTTAAAATCGTCTTTTTAACCTCTGGACAGCAAATGTAAGCAAATTTTGGAAATTACCCATATATTTTTCTGAACTTGACGAATGTCGCAATTTTAACAGTTTGCCACGGTTTTTACTATGGCTGGTTTTCAGATTGCAATTGTTATTTTAATATCAATTACACTTGAATCGATTAGCACAAGAATTAATTCGTCTTTTGTTTTCATGAATTAAAAATGCTGGTTAAGGCCATATTACACATACTTTCTTCTGTTTTTCAGCAGCCTTATTTTATATCAGGCTACTGCCATCTATCTTAAAAGCATTTTTTTTCTTCAATTAAAGAAAAATGACTAATCTAGATTTAATCTTACAGCTTAAATTGAATATCCTTACCTGGAGATGATTTATGACTGCAAGGTTTACATGAGCATGTGAAAGTTTTGGATCAAGCTGAATAGCCATTCTGTAGCTCTGAAAAATGAAAAAAAAAAACTTGGTGAAAGTTTGGATAGAAAATATGTTAACTTAAATTTTCCCATTGAATTGTAATAACAGTTAGCAGCTATATCTTCTTCAAATGAAGTTTTTACCAAAAAACTACTTTGATTTTACTTAAGTGACATTTTTAATCGATACTACTAAAATAAAAGCACTAACATTACATAAGAAAAATATGTTTACAGTAGCAGTTAAGAGCTCATCATAGACGTAACAATGACACATGGTGAAGAAAATCCTTATTAAAATGGATAAATCTCAATCTTACCGTCGTGTTAGTAGGAATTCGTTCTCCTTTACATTGTACAACATTGTGTAGCATTGTACGCTCACACCGTGAGTAAGTACCAAGTTTGAAACATTTCTGGTATATTTTCGTTTCATGTTCAGTTTATTTACTTTTTATTGATAAGCAATGCCAAAGAAAAAAAAACAATTTGCTCTAATTTGTAACGATGTTGTTGACGGTACTTTGGCACAATATTCCAGCTACGTTAAAATGCAAAAATCACGGCACTTTCACAGAATTTCTTCTTCAATGATGTTTAAAATAAACCTCAGGAACGCAATATTGCATTCATGTGCTATCACAGTATTAAGCAAACCGTATGTAAATACGGTTTTTTTTTACTTACTTGAGCAGCGTCATCCCATTGTTTCATATCTTTTAAAATGTCTCCGTGATCAACATGCAGTTGAGCGCAAGCCACTTCAGAAGATGAGCAAAGATTCAAAGATTTCAAAATGTGCTCAAGAGCCTGAAAATAGAAGAAAATATTTTTTTGTTTTTTACTAAACACAAATTAATTAATCTTTATCGTTTCAAATACTTTACCTCTAACTTTAAGGACTCTAGTATGTAAACATATGTGCTAAAGTCTATGTATATTTCATTCGTAACAGACAAAATTAAAATTGAGTTTATCTTTTTTTTTATGATGAAAATATTGATTGAAGGACAATTTTTAAAAAATGTGACCTGTATATATATATAGTGTATAGTAGCATTTGCTTTAAACACTGCCTTATGTAGCAAATACAAGGTTCTGTTAAAAGTTGCCCGGCAAAATATCTCGATTTTATCTTTCTCCAGCGCGATGTGAAACAAAACATTAACTAAAGCGCAAGTTAAGCAGATGCATAAATATGCTTTGTCGGTAATCCGATTAGATTTATGTTTATTAAATATTTCGCAACAAGTATATTCAGTTAAATCCGCACCAGTTTCCAAAACATTTCATCGGTTAGATTAAAAGCTTTATGACAAACTTTGAATAACTGCTCCGGAAATGCTTAATATAATAATAAAACTTATTAATATTGAAAATTTGTTATAATGCTAATTTCTTTCCAAGCTTACTTTGTTTTAAATTATTTCAATAAATATCAAAAATAATTTGACTGAATCAATTATACATTTTAGAGGATTATTTTTAATGGACTATCTTTTGATAAACAATTATTGTGTGATGATAATTAGTAGTTTGTAGATTTCTTCTCGTTGCTGATCAATAGATGGATTATTTTTATCTATTAGTCCGTATTCGACGGGTTCAAAGTCTGTCGCCGCTGCTATTTGAAAAAAAAATGATACTTGATAAATCGGCAGACCTGTCGAGAAGAAAGTAACTAATTTTTACTGACATAAAGTTGAATATCAATGGTCCTGGAACGTACGAATTACACAATTTGAACTATCACAACTCTTAAGTTATGAATTTAAGAATTGCAGAATTTCGATAGCGATAGAAAATATTTAGTTTCAGGAAAATTAAAAACATATTTTTCCAATATGATTCATTGTGTTGTTATGCTGATTAATCATGTGGTTTATACCGTTAAGTATCATCATACTCCATTGGTAGAAACCTAAGTGGATTAGGCTATATTTAGATCAGGGAACTTTGCTCTAGGGGGCAAAAGTTACACTTTTGCACTGCGTATATATTATAGTTTTCCTTATTTTTCAATCAAAGTGTACGCTTATTATCCATAACCTCTTCAGTCCCAGTTGAAGGTATACATATGTGTACCTTCTAAGTTTTTATTTATATTTGGTTTCAAAGCAAATTATAACGAAAAAAACTATACATTATAAAACTTAGATTGTAGCATTTATTTTTCATCAATCTCAATTTTTTTCTAGATATTATTCAGACCTAACAAAGGTTTAAAAACTTGAAATTCAAATGGTTAAAAAAATCAGGACTGAAGAGGTTAAAAATGTCATCTTAAAAGTCAGAAAAAAAGAGAAAACATGGAGAAATGTAATTGATTTCGAAATGTAATGTTAGCTTAATTGCAAGTCTAATGCTATAATATTAGGGCATTGCTGCTTTAGACGAGTTGAAAAAATGCATAACGTTGTTCACCAAGTTGTTTACAGAAATAGTAACTTTAAAAACAGCATACATTGTTTGTTGTTTACGACAACCATCGACTCGCACATAACTCCCGTTTGCATGTGTGATATAAGGTATATCAAAAACATGTAGATCCTCAAATTACATAAAAATGTTTTGCAGGATCTTTCCACACACAAAAAATTCCTACCGCCAAATACGCCGAAAATAAACGCAGAATTTTCGCCAAAACACTACCAATGCTTGCTTTCGAAGTGTAAATTTATTTTACGTGTTTCAAGACCAGACTGACAGAGACGAAAACATCATGTAGCTCTCCTCTTTACACAGGTGAATCTATTTATCTTCCTCTAGTTTGGGGCAAAAGAAAAAGTTCGCACTTATATTACATTGTAAGTTTTCTGAAGTAAAAGAGTCAAGTGTGAAATGAAAGTGAGAGTATACGGTTGCGATGGGAACGCCTAGGGGGGTGTCGGGTCGAGGTGAGAGAAGAGGAAGGACGGAGGGGAGGGGAAATAAAAATATTCCGGCATTCGAATTCGTTTGCTTCAGTACCTTAATCTCAAAGAATATCAAGGAAAGAGGCGGATTTTTTTTTCTTGCTTGCCAAGGTATTGTATGGTCAAAGAATGCTTCTTATAGAGTATCAAATACCATCTCAATGGATTTGGCAAGTAGCTCGATATCTTTTCATAAGGAAATATAGACGTATGTCCCTTATAAAAACTGATTTTTTTTTGTTTCGTATTATTGTTTGACTGAATAATGAAAATGGGTTATTTTTTCAATTTTGATCTTGACATGTTTTACACAGTACACGTTTAAACAATTTTATTCATTGTGTTTTTCGGAATGTATGTTCTGTTCTTACATGAAAAGTAGCTTGAAAACTTCGTTTGTGCATGGGGATGGTCGAAAACGCTTTTTGAACCCTGTTTTATCGCACTTTCAACTTTACACAATCCCCCTTAGCCCCTTAACGATCGGTTAATTTTCAAGAAAACGGACGTAAAAGTGCTTATTTTTTTTAACTCTAAAAATTTATGAAAATATATGTATGAACAACAAAAACATTTGTTTTTTAATTTTTTGTTTGTTTTTTGCTTGAAACTAAAAAAAAAAAATGTTTAGAACAATCTAACATTCAGGGTAACTATGACTTAATGTTGGTTTTCCATCAAGCAAGGACTGTTTAAAAGAGTGTGTGTTTTAAACATTAAAAAATATATATATATATTAAATACCCTGGTACTGCTATCCAATGTACAAAATGAGAAGTAAAATGTTTTCGGGCAAAAAAAAAAAGAATCAGTCTTTTTCTCATTGGCCCGTTACTACGTCAAGACACCAACCTGTAAATGACACTTGAGCGAAAAATAATGTACGAAAACTCAGCCCGTGATTTTGACGGGAGTGAGCAGGATGGGGCTAACAAAAACAGCACACAACATCCAGCTTTTATGTTTTGGAATTATTGTTGCGATAGGAATCATTTGTAGAAACAACAAACTCAAGCATTTGGGTCCTATCGCAAATCATAATCCCGAAAACATCATTTGGGTTTTATCAAAATTTGAAGATGTCAAAATTATATTTAATAAATGAATGCCAGGGGCTAAATGCTAGATGTTGTCTGCTGAATGTTTTTCATTCTTATTTTTTATTTGTACTTGTAAACTTCAACATTTTTTTTGCCACCTGCTAGATCTTATTTTATTTCTTATGTTTCTGGCTTACTTAGAGCGTGTTTTGCAGAAATATTATACTTTGTTGCTCTTGCATATTTTTAATTGCCACGATAGATCTTCCTTATTTCTTTATCAAATTCCATGATCTATCACTCATTTTAAAGCTCATCGGCTAGCTAGTATATGGTTTTTCGTCTTCGGTGAGCTGCTTTTTTTTTGTCTACGTAATGTTAAGAGGTTCAAATTGTAATTGTCTTGTTATCATTTTTGAAATGACGCTTACTTGGTAATCCAAAAATGATGTCACGCTTTGAGGGGAGGGGGTCATGAAATTATTGCAATCTGTAAAAAGGGGGAGGAGGAGGTGACAGGAAGTTTGCAAGTCACGCATTTTCAACAGTGTGCGTCTATAATGTAACGTGATATGTAACAACTGGACAGGGGAGGGTAAGAAGTGTGACAACGGGTAAAAAGTGTCAAATTTGATGAAAAAAGTATTGCATCATGTATGCCCAGCTTCTAACTCGTTTTCAATGCATGGAAGTTTGTAGAAGAAAAAAAGCAATTAAAGAGCGTTTTTACAGCCTTAGGTACAGCCGTAGAAACAAAAGGGTATAATTTATAAACACAGATTTTGTCTGTTTATAGTTTTTCCCATTTTTTTTCGTACTCAGCACTTAAACGAATTATGTAATGCAGTAAACAGCTTTTTTCTTTCTGTTATTATCACATGAGTGCTAGAAGATAGCTTTTTTTTACGTTTTATCTACCAAAGTAAGTAAAATTACTTTATGCATTTTTTTTATTGTCAACTCTACTGCTGATTCCAACTAATGTGAAATTCTTCAACTTTACAAGAGTACCAAGCGTGCTGCAAATTGAGCGAAATGTTTCAAGAAAAGTACGCTCTTGGAGAATTCAGATTATCGTATTAAGTCAATTGACCCTAACACCAAAGAATGAATGCAACAGCTATAAAAAGTTGTTTGAAGATTGATTACGCCGAAAATACTTAGTGTTTCAATTCCTCCCCTTACAGGATTTTTTTTTCATTATACCGGCACAGTCTCGTAATTTCCCTAAAAGTATTTTGTACTCTAAAGTTAAATATTTCTGTTCATAAAAATGATAAACAAGACTTTGAAAGATCAATAAAATTTAAATATTTGATACAAAGAAGTATTAGAGCCATAGATATATTTTTACAAGTAATGAAAAATAAATACAAATTGTGTAACTAGATTTTTTTTTATCTTGCTAGACGTTTCTTCATAGTAAAAATATTTTATGAAGGAATTAAACCGTATGGCTAGGAAACTCATGTTTAACGTATAAGAGCATTATGGCCCTCTTGTTCTCTTGTGGTCTAGACTGGCAATTTTGAGGTGCGCTGCTTCACTTTTCTAACTGTACTGTAATTCGGTGTAGGCCCGATTTCCACAGTACAAACATGCCATTGGGACTACACGTATACGCATAGTCCACAGTATATATACCACAGTATACGTATGCCATAGGAACTCGTTTATAAGGTAGACAACCACTCACAACACAACTACACATTCACTCAAAGAAAGGACTAGGACAGAAGAGAGGAAGTACATCCATGCCGTCCGCAGTCAGACTAATCTGAACACTTTTCTCCACGCCACCCCATCTCTTAGCTTAAAGCCTTTGAACACTGTTTTGACCATTAAACCAGATTTTTGTAATTATGGCCCATCAACATACTTTGAAACATATACTATTACTCAATATTTTCGCTATAAATGCACGTACCTCAGTTGTTCTATTGATCTGGCTGTAGAGCAGAGAAAGTTGGTGCAATGCATCTCTGTGAGTAGAATTTTGCTGGACAACCGATTGGAGGAGTTGCTCAGCTTGTTGGAAGCTCCTTTCTTGCATCAACACTTGAGCCTTAAAAATAAGTTTAATAAATAAATCTGAACTTAGTTAAAATAATTAAATGAATCTATTTTATTTACAATTAAACCTTTCGCTACCACCTGGATATATATGTCCCGCAGAAAGTTTCAAATGACCCTATCAGCTAAATATGCTTTGTATTATTGTGAATGCGTGTCCCGCTGGTATTCCTTGATTACTTAATTTCTGCATGCACCACAGATGGATTGAAATAGAAAGTTTCCCGTTAAAAGTCAGTTACCTTCCGAACATTAACTTGGAATGTTTCGGAATAATTTAAAGACCTTCCAAAATAAAACCGGTCATAATTCTTGTACAAATAAGAAACTTTCCAAGAAGAATTATATATAAACACATGTTTGAAAATTGCAACACCATGAAGGACTTGCGCGAATGGGCTGAAATTTTCAGCAAATGCAAGGGTATGATATGAAAATTAATAGAGTTTTAGACGCGTAGCGCATGCGTACGCTGAGCAGCGCCCTCTGAACGCCGGATTTATCCGAATAAATAGACAGCTGCAGCAAGGTGTGTATGGCTATAGGTGGCTATCTGCTTGTTATAAATGTTAGATCAAACGTTGTTTTAAAGGGGGAGGAACATCGGGCTTCGTGACGCTGGATTGTCTAATCGTGAAGTAGCCGCTCGTGCGCAGCGTAACAGCAGCACAGTGATGCGTGTTTGGAAGCAGTGGACGGATGGGTGTCGGACAACTCGGAAATCCGGGAGTGGACCCCGAAATGTGACGTCAGCGCGCGATGGTAGACACCTGATCCGTATGGTACTGACTGACCGTACAGCTTCTTCCAGACCACTAGCAGCACAGTGGCCAACAGCTACAGGTGTTTCAATGTGTGCTTCATCAATTCGTAGACGTCTGCTGCAGCCTGGACTGCAAGCAAGGACTCCTTCATACATGATCCCACAATGGGCCAATCAGCATAAGGACAGGCGTGCTGATTGGCAGTATGTTGTGTTTTCTGACGAATCCCGCTTTAATTTGTGACACCATAATGGCCGCATTTGCGTCCGACGCTATGCCGGTGAACGCCACCTTCCAGTGTGCATTATCGAACGTCACATTGGACGAACACCTAGAGTCATGGTCTGGGGTACCATATCATATCACATCACGGACGATCTCAGTTGCTACGAATTGTAGGTAACCTGAACAGCAACCGGTACATCAGTGAAGTTCTACAGCCCCAAGCTGTCCCCTTCCTCTAAGGATTGCCTGGCGCTGTATTTCAGCAAGATAATGCTCGCCATCATGTCGCTAGGACTGTTCAATCCTTCCTTGCATCGCAGCAGGTACAGCATCTTCCCTGGCCAGCGTATTCCCCGGATATGTCGCTGTTTGAACATGTCTGGGTTTTCGTTGGTCGGCGTCTCGTTCGTGATCCTTGTTGCTTTTACAGGCGAACTTTGGGTACGCATACACACAGTACACCCTTTATCAGGCAGACATTAAAAATTTGTTTGACTCCATGCTACGTTACGTAGCAATACTTATTGCAGCGCGTGCAGGCTACACAAAATACTAATTTCAATATTTTTTTTATTGTTTGTTGGCTTTCTAAGTTTAACCATTTATTTGTACCACTATCACTCAGCTGTGTATTAAATTTCATTCAATTATGACGATTCCTTCATGGTGTTGCAATTTTCACAAACATGAGTTTATGTTTATTGTAATATCGTGCCACCTTCCTGATTTACCAGAAAGGTTATAAAATCGTTTTAGAAAATATAATCCAAGCTAAGTCAAAATTGCAATCAAATTTCTAACAGCTTATTTGCCTGTAATGTTTACTGAGCTAAAGTATCTAGATCATACTCTTAGCCCTGTTTCGAAGTTCAGTCATTCTCGAAGAACCATAATCGAGCTGAAGACGAACTACCTGACAAAGAAGATGAGCATATATTCATGCTGACAGCTAAAAATATTTGCACAACAGTGAGAAGCCTGCTTTCGTGCAGCCGGTAGCAATTCATGAAACGTTTCGCAAAGATAAATTCTTCTCACTGGAAATTAGTAGAAACCCATAAAATCCCATACATTATCTGTGACTTTTCAGACTGTTGTCACGGAGTTGCTGCTTTTATAATTTACGTAAAAATATTGAGCTCATAAGTTTGTGAAACTTTTAATTCGTATATCACAAAGCTCTAAAATTGTGGTGACACTATAAAGTATTTCATTATGATTGAGTGCTTGTGGATCTTGATTTAAAAAAAAAACGAGATCTGTGTACAGAAATTTAGAAGCTGGTTAAATTGCTTGAACCTGTACTGTTGTCTGTTTTTGTGTTATTTGATCTCAGAAAATTATTATTTCATAAAAAACATTGTCATTCCTACCCCTGATTTGAACAGTATGTAGTTTTCTGCCACTTAAAAGCTATTACGTACGGTGTTTCTTAAATTCTTAGCTATCCTCTATACTTCGGTGCTAAGCACAAAAGTCGTAACTGCACTTTTTAACAAAATTGAGTAATCGCCACCAGGTGACTCTTCGTGACGTATTTTACCTAAATACAAAATTATATGATCATTTGAGAAAGGGAAATACTTTTTAAAAAATTCTGCAAAAGTTTCATCTGGATCAAATACATGGTGGCGTAAAACTTTAAGGAGTCATATCTCAGTTTGATCTCGACTGCAGATACCACTTTTGTGCTTAGCACGGCAGTAGAAATGGCATTAATTGCTTCATCTGCTTCAACTTGAGTTTAAAAAATGTCTTCGTTAACTCCACAAAAGCCATCCTCGCTTTTTTTGCAGCATTATGACTCTTCACTAACTTTTAGTTGATTTCAGAATGCTTAAGAAAAACTTTCAAGGCAGGATCGGTGGAATTAAAAAAAAATTCTTGAGCATCAAAATATATTGCTCTTTGTAACCAAGTCTTCTTGTTTACTGCGTGCTAAGCATTGGTAAAGGATTTGATTTTTCCAACCAATGAACATGCATCTGTTCATAATTTGAGTTGTTCGAATACGTTTAAGTTCGCAGTTAATTTATTAGATGACTTTAAGTTTAATTTAACATGCTTGGAGTTCAGAAAAACTCGCCGTTTTCATGTTTCTTAACAAAACGGAAGATGTATTTTGTTTCACTTCTTGGATATATCTAGTGCAAATAAGGTTCGTAAACAAACCTTGTAACCCCCTCCCCTCCTACGAAAAAAATCTAAATATAAAGAAATTATACTAAAACATTTACTGAAAAAATTACATATTCATTGCAATAAATTTAATAACAATTACTGTTTTTTAATAAGCAAAAAATAGTGCATATCAAACAAATTTTTATGCAAATAATTCATTATATTTCTCTTCAAAATACGTACTTTCTACGCACGCGTCATGAGCTGTCTTTTTTAAAGTATCATATCTTAAGTCCTAGACAAATGAAAACTAAAGTGCAAAAACATCAACATTCTTATAAAATCAATGAATCTGTTTTTGTTGTGTTTTTAATCATATTTGGGAAACTTAATTAGGAAATTTGATACATTAAACGGTATTCTTTTTAAATTACAAAACTTCAGAATAGCTCGTGCTTATTAAAACTTTAGAAACAAATAATTTTATCGTTTATTAAAAAACTTCTTAAAATGTATACTTTGGGAAACTTATTTATTTTCTATTATCTGATGAGAAAAAATTTAATTAAATTCTCTTGAGAAAAGACATCAGATATTCCCCTTTTCAAAATTTGCTTAATATTTTCTTCGTCAGATAATTTATATTTGAGCAAAATATCTTACTTCTTCGCCAAAAAGAATGATTAGTTTTTTTAAATAATTTTTCTTTGTTCTTGTTTTTCTAAACAAGCCTCAGAGTTTTAGAAACCGAAAATATATCTTTAAGTAAGCAAACACTGCTAGCGAAAATGTGTCACACTTACGAAATGAACTTTTCCTTCAATATAATTGGAGTACTTCTCATGGAGCTCTTTGTAGAGTTTATTAGCTTCTCCGATTCTCCCAGCGCTGATGTAAAGAACGCCCAAATTATCCATTATTTTTGGCTCCGGATTAATTAACAAAGCTCTGAAAAGAGAACAAGAGAACATTTCACAACCAATGACAACACGGTGTGTAAATAGGAGGTGCTTTTTCCCACAACAATCGCTACAAGAATTTGTGTACCGAAATATTATCCAAACAAAAATGTAATTAAGTAGTTTTTACTTGCAAATACTGGCACGCAATCTTTCTCGTATTGAGATATTCATCTCAGCACATTACGGAGACAATAATCGATAATTTCTGCATTATGCGCGCTAAAAGGAAATGAAATCTTATTCCGTGAATTTGAGAATATATTTGTAGAAAATAACTGGCTTGCCATCTGGAGTTGTTTAATAATGCAAGTTCTCGCGTTCGTGATCTAGTAATGTAGCATCCATTTTTTAATGTTCTGATTATAGCGAGTGTAGTAGATACGCTTGAGTTGCATTGAAAACACTCCGTTAGATTAGAATGATTAGGATGGTACTTGTATCACAAACTGTTTTCCGAGCTAATTACTTATATTGTTATTAGTAATTAGCTTTTCTACACAAAAAAGGTTAATATTTCAGAAGTAAAAAAATACACAATCATACAAGCGGTAAACAAAATACTCCCCTAGCAGCAGCATCTCATCCTCCGATGATCCAATATGTCTCATCGGCCAAACAGAATCCGAGCAGCAAAATTCGACGAGTTTTGCTCGAAATACGATGAGATTTGGAGCAATTTACGAGCAGAACAGTTCCGTGCCGATGAATTTCATCGGGAAACTTGATCGGAAGGATACCGTTTTACAATGGAATATAGCTCGGCTTATTTTCATCGGAGAAGTTGATCGGAAGGATATCGCTTTCCGATGAAAAGTAGCTCATCGAAAACCGTGCTCGGATACTGATCGAAACGATGTCATCGTGCGTTACGGGATTAGTTTAAGAGGAGTTTAATGATCGGCAAAGCAAAATCCGATGAGTTGATGCTACTTGGGTCATCTTAACATTAATTCATTAAAATGATGAGAAGAGTTATGAAGATGTTTATACATTAAAGTAATTGATTAATTGGTAAGGTGTATGATAAAAGTCTTTAGTTGCTTTCAAAGCTTAGAAGCATAAAATTTTAAATAAATAACTTTTGAATTTAAAACCATCTTTTAAATTCACCTTATTTAAAAAACGTTATTTCTTTACACATTGCTTTTAAATATATACATTGTTATTTACATTTATTCATGCGTATTTTTCTGCTATCGAAAACATTTTCTATGATGTTTACTCAGTATCATAGAAAAAAAAACGTATCACTAACCATACTAGATTGCATACCCAGTTTTATAAAAAAGCAACGCCTAAAAATGGTTTGTTTTACTTAACTAAATTTCTTGAATATAACCACAAAATAATTACATATTAAATAGTTAACTTAGTGAAGCTTTCGGTAGATAAATCTAGTGCAGACTTCATAGATATTCTGGGTAGGTTCCACGAGTTAACTAGTTAGTAATTCAACTAAATTCTTAGAAGCAGTGTGCCAACTTAATCCGTTTTTGCAGAAACGTAACTATTAATTGAATTGCGTGTACTTGTTACGAATACTAGTAACTAGACGAAATATTTTGACTTATATATATATATATATATATATATATATATATATATATATATATATATATATATATATATATATATATATATATATATATATATATATATATATATATATATATATAGTGTTTAGTATCACAGGCACAAGGTTTAATAAGATATAGGATAGGGGATTGGGTTTAATAGGATAATATGACTTTTTGAAAAGACCAAGTGAAGTGATTAGTTACAATCATTCTTTATGATTTTCAATATTTGAAGTGCGTAAATAATTTTTCCAATTTGGATATATCAGTTTTAGTTTAAGTTCTCTGTATTTAATATCTTTACTTTCATATCAATTGTTTTGGAGAATGGATCTGGCTGAATTATGTCGATAATTTTTAAAGAAAAAAGGCTTTGACTTTTGACCTGACTTTATAATGCGAACCACACCAACTTTGATGGCTATCACAGGCGTGCTGGATTTTTTTAACACCCAGTGTATAATATGAGTATAAAAGAGAGTTTGACTGTTAACAGATGTACTGTGATTCTTCCAGGCTTTCAACTTCTAATAAGAATGACATTCTAGTGTCTGAATGCCGAAAAGAGCTGTTTGGTATTTGCTTATAAAATGGTATTTATTAATTCATATTTAGTGAGGTATGTTTTCATAGAAAACATTATTTCAGTTTTTACAATTCATGTAATGCCCAAATGTTATCAAAAATAACCCTTGAGGAAATTATTTTTTCGCTAAAGTACTTTTCCAAAAAAAGGGATGTGTAAACGAGAAGTGATACAAAATTTCTTTATTAATTATTATTTTATGCCCAAAAACACATGCTTTTCGTGAACATCAATTGAAGCACACAAAAACAAAGGGGTGCAAGTACCTAAATGCAATAAAAAGGGGGAAACTTTTAAATACCATAAGAGAATCTTGATTTGTTTCGCTTACCATAGCAAGAGGTGGTACTAGTATCCTTGGCATTTGCTGCTACATAGCATGATTTAGATATTTCTTTCCATAAAAGTCCACCTAATGATTCAAATTTGTATGTGTTTCGCTCGAACATTCAAAATGTCCTTCAAGAAGTTTGCTTATCAATGGCTGAATAAGATTATGAGGGACGGATTTGCTATGATTGAAAACATTACGAGAAGAAGGCATACATTATTTTAAAAAAAAAGCAATTGTAACATTTTTTGACTTTTAGCAATTAATTTAAGTTGTTTTTTTTTATTTTAATCGTAGCGATTATTGGAACGGGACATAAATATATTCCAGTTGTTGGGCTTATAGATTATGTCACAAAGCACAATAATAAATGAAAAAAAAAAAAAAAAACACAAAATGAGAAAAGACAAAGCTGCTCAGTTAAAAAATATTATTTAGCATGATATGTTTGCTTATTTGCAGTTTAATGACATTTGAAAAAATTTTTTAGTTTCGAATTTTATTCGAAAAAAAAAAACCCATCATAATATTCGTAAAAAAATTAATTTAATCAGGCAGTGTTACAATACATTTCACAGAAAATTAAATTATGTTCTACAATGTCAAAGAACATTATATACTACATAAACAGAAGAATTAATTAAATAAAACCGCACAGTATGTTTCAAGGAAGAACAATATCTATCATGGCAATTAAAGTTAGTTAACTCAAAGCAAATAATAACACTAATCAAAAAATAGTTTTTTAATCGGAAAAATTAATTAATTGAAGTATTAAACTTATAATATTTTCTCTTTGTTCTCAATAGTGTAATATTGCGGTGGTTAACTGATGAGTAAATTAATTACATAACAGCTGATTACTTTCAAATGCAAATACAATTTATGTGGCTTCGAATTCTTTGAACTAATACAATATTTTGAAAAAGAAAAAAACTTTCAGAGTACAAAATACTAATCCTTTCTAAAGATATAAACGTATGTTCTTTGTGAAGATAAGATTTAGAAATTTACGAGAAAAAATTAAATGCGTTTTACAAAGAGAAAAAAGAAGGAAAAAAATATTTTAAGCACTCAATTAAAGATAAAACGACCCATTAAATTATAATCCAAACCATTAAACGATAATGCAAACCATTTAAAGATAATGCGAAGCGTTAAATTTAATACAAGCAATTTAAGTGGATGATGCCTTTTAAAAATATATTTAGTTTAACACCTTTTCTATACCTGAGCGTTTCTAACGAGTTACTGTTATCATAATTTAAGCAATTATTTTAATATTAAGTTCTTATTCTTATACTATATGGTCACATTTTGAAATTTGTTATTGCACTTTCGTAATTATATATTACATGCCATGTCGTTCGTAGAAAAAACTTTAAATTAATTATTTCAAAAACTGACATAAATAAAAAATATTCTAAAGCAAATACATTTGCTAGCTTCACTAGCTGATAATGAAGGTGTGTTTCATGTTAAAAAACATCAAAAAACTTAAATTTATAGGATTTCAGACTGTATTTTACGTTTTTACTTTCCCACTTGGTTCGACAAAGCAGATTTGTATGTGCCAAGCATTTATAAAATTAAGTTTTTGTTTCATTAATATGCTATTCATTAAAATTTAGGAAATTATACGCATCTTCTATATTGAGTTGACGTTTAATTAATCCATTGTTTTTTACTTGCTTGTATTGTATTATTGTTGTACATACGAAGGAACAAAAAGGATTATGCAAAAAAAGCATAACATTCATATCATTAAGTAAAATTTATTCAGCTTTGTCCGTCAACAGTGACCGGGGGGGGGGGGATGCTCATTTAAAATTGTAGGCGATTATCACTCGTCATACTTTCACAAAATAATCTTCCTGCTTATATATCGCTGAATGGATTTCTATGGATATGATTTGATTTATTTGGTGGAACTGGATATTACCTTTGCCTTGCAAGGGTTAGCAGGTTACGTGTAATATATTATGTAGATACTTAATTTATATTTGTATCTAAACACTAAGCTGGGCTCAATTAACTTATATAGTGCCAAAATAGCATATGTATGAACTAATTATAATCTGTTATTTTATAAAACAGCTGTTATCGGCTATTATTGTTGCTTTATGGAAGATTAGTTGACTTTTTTTTTCTCTTTGGGGGAAGAAATTTAAAGATGTTTGAATTACTTTGTATGCATATCTTTCTTAAAATTGCGAAATTGATTGAAATGTAGCAGCTTCTAAAAAGAATAGAAACTGTACCTTTGTAAACGCTTTTGTTCTAGTTTCTATGATACAAAATAAGGTAGATACTCTAAAAGTTTTGAATTTTTTAAGATTTGTGTAACGAAGAATTTTAGAATTGCAATGAATTGTCACACGTGACATAGCTTATTTTAAACAAACAGGTAGGGTTATTTGCTTCATCAGCACACAGAAACGGTTCCAATTGTAGTTTCTAAATATTTTGTGCGAAATAAATTTTACAATAAAAAAAAGGAAGCGATTATGAGTTCCTTCGCATGAAGATTAAGATTTATTTACAAACATCTAAATTTTAGCTATTTTCTCTTACTGAAAATTGGTATAAGTCATTATATGACATACTTTTTAGGCTTGGGCACAGTAAAAAGTAATCCGCTTGCGAGTTTTATGTTTGGGAAATAAATTATGCTTTAATGGTATAATAATACAAATTGTATTTAGAATTTGCCCTACAAATGAAAAAAAAAAAAAACGTTGTGAATACTTTTAACGTTATTTCAGTGTGTCAAATTAAAAAAAAAAAAAACAATACATTGAAAAAAAAAAAAAGAAATATACTTTTAAAACTGGGGCATTTGACCTGTATTATGAAGGTAAATATAACACGATCACGTAGTGTGAAGCGGGGGTGGGGGTTTATTCAATTTTGCTTATACTATTAAGAGTTTCTTACGTTTTTCTGTCTCTGTGCATTAAGAGATCTCTCTTAAAATGT
Source organism: Uloborus plumipes (assembly GCA_038373865.1). Classification (NCBI taxonomy): domain Eukaryota; kingdom Metazoa; phylum Arthropoda; class Arachnida; order Araneae; family Uloboridae; genus Uloborus; species Uloborus plumipes. The sequence continues at coordinate 27,574 of JAXGGA010007974.1, forward strand.
GTACCTGAGTCGATACAGGTACAATCGAATGCAGAATATTCCGGGGAAACCATTTTGTTTGACTTTAACTGACAAGGGTATTAATTTAACTCAATTATTTGCAACATATCTACGTCTGTCTGCATGTGCTCACATCCAGGAAGTTTATAGACTTTGGTGTAATAATGTACCGGTGACTTTGACCAATGACCTCAACTAAACGCAAACAGTTACAGATGACAGTTGGCTAGTACAGCAAACAGGGGCAGGTTAACTCTAATTCAGTTATTTAATTTTTACTCTCAGATTATATGATACCATGGCTGAAGTTATTTTGCTACTAAACATCTCTATACTTTTAACCAATATTTACCAATTTTTTGGGCTCAGAAGTATAATTGCCAAGCTTTCGACACATAGTCGCTACATCTGTTGCCATATAGTCGCCAAAGAAGGTTGATTAGCAGTTGGGACCCAATTGGCCAGCGGAGAGAGAGGGATGGAGGGGGGGGAGCCCACCAAAGTTAAGTTGATACTACAATTGAAGCTCATTTTTTATTAATTGACTTCGTTTTACAAACTTTAGTCGTCACAAAAAAAAAAAAAAAAATAAAATAAAATAAAAAAAATCTGAAGACTTTTGTGGGTCTTTTTAAAAAACGACCTTATTTTTTTAATATATTTTTTAAGCAGAAGTTTTCCCTAGCCCTTTAAAGATTCTTAAAAGATTAAAAAAAAAAAAGAGAACAGAAGATCACATTACAAAACGTTAACCTTTAAAAATCTCTCCGCTTATAGGACTGCGAGTTGAATTCACAATGCACTAGATAAAAACATGCTCCACGCTACTTTTTTTAATCAACGAGTAGACTTCCAACAAACTTTCCTCCAACTCTTTCGAAAACTGAGAAGATTGATAAAGACAGATGAACGGAAATAAAATCTCGTTGAAACTTCTCAATAAGTCAACGGACCTTCATTTTCGCTTATTTTCATTTCGTTAGAAAATAAATTTCGGTCATTTTCTATCTAAAAGAGATGAATAGCGAGCTATCGCCGTGCATTCTTCTCACAATAAGCTTTCTTTGTCGTTATTATAACAATAGACCACACCTCCTTTGGTTATGGGGCAGATCAAATGATAGATTCATACAGAAGCCGTTAATAAATCTTTGTTGTTCAATGTAACTCTATTTACTTCTCAAAGCAAGCTCAGTGGAAATTATGTAGCTATTTCGCTGATAATGCGTATGGTGCTAAACTCCCCGAAGCTAGTAATTTCTTTGTTTAAAGAGCACTAATAATGTATTATCATGTTTCGGTAAAGAGTCGAATGAACGCGATAAGAATTTCTTTTAGAGAAATTATGCCTTTGTTGAAATTTGTTTCGTAGAAGATTGCTAGATTTTGCTTTTGTTGCTGTGAGTGCAACAGCATCAGAGCTATTTTTCATTATAAGTATTTTTTTAGGAAAATATTTTATCTTCTTCAATGCTTTTCTTTACCGTGGTGGTTTGTACAAAAATTGCACTTCATTTCACATAGTAAGATTACATTCTGAGTAAAACGAAAAAAAAAATCAATAGGATACCAAATTAATGAATGCAAACCCTGTCATTTTAAATTTATGTAAAAACACGCTTTCATTTTAAATTGATTTATCTTTCCAGGAAACTATAAGTGTAATGAAATAATAATTATAATACTAATAATAAATAAATAAAATAAACTATTTTTATTATCATCTTGAATTTTTATTATGTTTTTCGCAATGACGAATTGAGATAGGTATCTGTGTGCGCATTTACCACCATACACGACATGGGAGCCACCATGCCCTGCATGGGGGTGAAAAATTAGGGTCCGGTGGACGTGCCGGGTTCTGGCGCAGCAGGAGTAACTCCTGCATTTTCATTTGCTTTTCATTTTTCTATATATTACAATTTATTATAAGACAATGTTTACATATTATGGGGAGGAGGCACTGGCACTCTAACAGATGTTTCAAGCATAGAAAGTGTAAACATTATGAACATGTTTGAAACTTTTAAGTATGTAAATCTTACCTTTTGTACAGTTGTTCCGCTTCTCTGTTGTTTTTCAACGACCTCAAGCTCCTAGCTGCATTCACAATTGCAACTGTGTGGTTAGGTTGCAACCGCATTGCTTGTCTGTACTGCTGCACCGCTTCCTCCACTCTCCCTAAATGAGATCCTTTATCAGGAAAAATTAACTCCCATAAAACAACTGACTTTAAGCAATTAAAAAGGGAGTAGGTTATACATATATATTTGAAATGCATTCTTAGAATACCATAAAAAACCTTTCTGCTGCTATTATTTATAATTTATGTGACTTAAGCTCCGTGACAAATTTTTCAGACATTGCAATGCATCTTATTTTGTTATTGCCCTTTGTTTAAACATAAATGAAAACATGGGACAGTCTTAATGAAAGGCTTAAAATACTATAATAGTCCATTCTTTTCTTCGATATGTTTAAAAATTTTCGAAACCAGCTTTTAAAATTTTATTACCCAATTTAAGATAGTTTGACATTTGAAAAATAATGATGATTATATATGTGACTGATTTATAAAGTAGGCTGAACTTACTATAGAGTAGCGGCAATGTAATATCAGTATACGGCCATTTCACGGAAAAACGGGCATTTTTCTAAACGCGGGACAGCTCATACATGTCATCGAAAGTATTAATTTAAATGGATAATTAACCAAATCTTGCTGCTTAACAAGTTAAAAACGTATGCGTCTGCTTTCTTAACCAAAAATGATTTTAATTTAATTTTATAATATCTTTAGGAGGTATATGATCTATCTCGTGCGTCTCTTTTCGTGAATTTCCCATACGAAGAAATTTTACAAGATATATTTTCTCTCATCACTTCCACTTAATTAAATCCGGTTATAAGTGCAATTATAAGTAAATTACTTCAATTACTAAATTTTTAAAATATATTTACGATGAACCTTACTCCGGTAAAATGGGTTCTTAATAAATGTAACAATTTCTTTCGTAGATCAAGTAGCAAGCTTCGAATGAATTTGACAGAAAAGTCGAAGTGAGATATTCTAATTTGCTTTTCTGTATTTAATGTCTTACGTAACTAAATGTATTGAAAATTTACAGCAGCAACAAAACAATTTAAATTCAATTTCGTAGAGGTTCATGGTGACTAAATACAACATCGTACCAGAGAGACGTCGTTTAGTCTTGGTACCGTGGTGAAATAGTAGCTTTTCGACTGACTGCATTTCTGTTTGTAAGTTCTATGAAAAATTTAGTTATATTATTTATCTAAACAGAAACTATATGTCTCTGCCAAATTCCAACAAAACTAACACTCCATTTAGTAAAAAACCTGAAATGTTTGTAATTATTTCTATGAACTACAGTACATTTTAAGTATCCTAAATTTACGATACTCAAAAATAAATAAATGAATAAAAATAGATAAAAAGTAATAACTAAAATTAAATTAATTAATTTAAAAAGCAGAAATGAAATAAGAGTGGAAATAAATTATACATATTTAAAAAAGAATAGCACTTCGTATTTGAGGTCTTGATTTCTTGGACAGTTCAGTGGAAATGATTGTATGTTGTTCTGAATAGAACGATTACATTTTATGTTTAACAAAAAAAATGTTTGAAAAAAAAAAGAACGCATGTACTATGCACACACACATAGAATCACAGAATATATATCGTTCCGATGTTTTGTTTCAAATTGTTTTAGATTTGTTCTATTTTAACTTTGTTTAACGTTTTCAAATCGATCAAAACTAATGCAATAACTTTCATTCTTTAGGACCATGCCCGATTGAGTTTCAAAAGTCAATATAAATACAGAAACGGATCATTAATCCTATTTTATTCTTATCCATTTTAAAAACCTTTCAAATATACATGTACTTATGTACAAGAGTGTTTAATATTATAATCATATTGAAGAAAAGTTTATTCATGTATGAAATTTTTCATACACAGAAACATATACATATTATTATAACCATTCAAATAAATGAAATAAATTTTCATTTAAAAGGAGCTTATGCTCCGTATATTAAAACTTTATCCCTGAAGAGTACATATTTATTTCCACAACAATTTAAAGAAACATTGTAGAATTTATGCTGTTATTAAGTACATTCTTAAAGGTATTTTATTTTGAAAATTCCCCAAACTAAACCAACGTTAGGGCAGTTCGTCACGTTCCTTCTTCATTGCTGTTGGAAGTTCTTCTTGAAACTTATGGCCTTACCCAAACCGCTTGACCACAGTCAGAAACGTGAGTTTCCATCAAGATGGTTGAGCAGTCGGGGAGCAGGGGAAAGGATCGTTTTTCGCAGTTACCTAAAAGAACGTTTCACGGATCCATTTCGTCATGATTCGAACAAAGAGGATCGGCAAACGGTCTTTTTACTTGAGGTTGACAGGGTTTAGTTGTGTAGGGAATCGATTTTTGCTGTTAGTCCGGAGGAGATGAGTTTCTCGGTGTAATGTTTAGGAAAGCTGCTGACAAAATTGGTCGTGTAATGATAAAATTTTCGGGAAATCTTCAGCCTTTAATCAACATCTTCATAAATTTATAAGTATATTAAAATTACAGGTTTAGTATTAAATGTCTCTTCTTTGAGGCTATTAGTATGGTATTTTAGCATTAGAAATCATGTGCCAAGAGCTATGCTTTTGTCTGAAAACTCTTTATTACATAATAAAAACTTAATTTACTCGTCTTTTAGTCTGTATGTCTTTCTCCCCTAAGCCTTATGGTTCTTTTCGAAAAAATTGAACTTCATTCTAACCTTGTTTATCTTTGGAGAACACATAAAAGTATAAAAGTTTATATTTAAATAATAGGTTACTAACACATTTTAATTTTTAAAATGAGTTTTGATTAAAGTGTTTTTGCATTGGGCCGAAGTTTTTTCCTTTAATTGAAGCTTTGCCTATGAAAAACCATTTAAGTGACCGAATTAAAATGAATTTGTATGAATTTTTTGAGGTTAAACGTTTTAAAACTTATTATTTTTATTTTAAATGTGTGCTTGATATATTGTCGGTTGCTTTAAATTGCTTGGTTAGAATTAGGATGATATTGGTTGTGACACTAAAGACTGTTACTTCTATTAATTCTCGAATGTATTCCTTATTGAAATATAATTTGGTAGAGCTCTGTCATTTTTACATAATTCTTTGTTTCATTAACTTACTGCTGTTACACTGTCATACTTCTGCTCATACTTCATATCATCCTCCAAATCAAAAGTTGGTCTTTTTTAAGGCTTTGTGCCGTGATTGGAACACTTGTTTATTAACTCGGCGATTACTCAACCTTTTAGTAATCACAACCCAGTTTCTGATACAATTTTTTATAACTCCTCCTCCTCGTGGACTAACTTAAATTATAATGCATTTTCCAAAGGTGCCCCCCTGGATTGTGGTACAGAGAGACTCGCAAAATAAACTAAAATTGCCGAAACCAATACCTTGCTATTATTCACAAAGAATATCATCCTCACCCTGAAGAGTTTTTTTGTCATCCATTTCGTGGGCACTCTTGTATATTAACTTTAAAAGTACACTGCAACACTAAACATAACTATTTTCAATAATTACGGAAATACTGCTATGTCAACTAAATAATAGATCCCCACAACTTTCATTAAAAGCTAATAGTTGTGATTAATGCCGGCCCCTTTATCTAGTGGTCAGAGAAATCTGAGTGGATTCGGAAGTTCCGGGTTCAAATCCCGGCTCAGGCATGGATGTATTTTCTTTCTATTGTTCTTTTCTTGTCTTCGTGTGAATGGTTGCCTACTGTATAAACGGGTTCTTATGGCATGGTGTACTGCGGAAGTCAGAACTCACACGAAATGACTATGCAGTTGGAAAAGTGAAGAGGTCCGCCCCCCCCTTCCCTATCAACAGACTAGCTCGCACAAGACAACAACCACAAGATTTCTGATTAATATGTTTTGCTTAATTCTTTATCTAAATAATTGTAAAACAGCTTATGCATTTGCTGATAAAAACTAATTAGATCCGATCATAACTAACGTTATAAATGTTTTTAAATAATAGTGCACTTTTTTGTGTTACTCAAACACTTTATATTGGGAAATACTAAAACTTATATTACTACAGAGAATTGAAGTAAAAGACTTTAAATGCCAATCGCAAAAGTCTAACATATAATACGAAATATATTCTAGAATTTTTGAAGGAAACTGAAAGCAACCGACAGCAAATATTAAACAATAAACGCAGGAGCATACAATTTATCAAAAATATGCAAAGAAACAGCGTTACAGTCAAAAAAATAGAATATCTAGACTTCATACATAAAACGAGTGGATGGAAACTCTAGCAAGAACTCCTTTTTTTCCCCTAAGCCGTGCACGAAAGCTAGATTTCAATTCTGAATTTCGCTCAAATTTTCCATAAAAACTAAGATCACGAGCGAAAATTTCACTGAATTCAGTGAATTGTAAGTTTCAAAAAGTGAAATATTTCTCAGCCCATCTATTGATTTTCTTCTCTTTGCTAAAGTTCCATTGAAACGACTTTTCCCTTGAAACCAGTCTTTCTTGATGCGTTGACGAGATACTTGAAGCCTTAGAAATGTTCAAAAGTTCAACTTTTTTTAGTTACTTTTCGTTCTTTTTTTCAACCGAAATAATGTGGTATGGTGAGTAATAAATTTCAAAATAGTCAATTGTGTTCAAAGCTTTTTTGCGGAGTTCAAGTTCATTTACTTACTTCCTAACCTTGCTAAAAATCTATATTTTAAGGTAATTAAGAGCAAAGAATAAGTATATGGGCTTTAAAATATTCTGAAAAGATTGACTAGTATCATACGGGTACATAATATGTACAGCAAATTGAAAAAGAAAGAAAGTAAATGATTATTAAATTTTATTTTTAAATACATAGTTCTATTTTCTAACTAAAACTTCAACGGAATTAAGTATTGAAAATGTAAATAATCAGTTGGTATTACAATTTTGGGTTTTAAAAACCGCGTATATGTATGCACTTTATAGGATTAGTAAATTTTAAACATTTTGAAGAACATTGCATTTTAAAAAATAAATAAGTAAAAAATAAATATGTCACGAACTGATTAATTAAGTTCACAAAATTCGTATAGGGATAGGGAAAAAACGAATTAGGGTGAGTTCTGGTAAGTGCGTCCACGGGGTAAGTGCGTCCACTGGGATTTATACGAACACTGTCCTGAAATGGCTTCTGCAACACATCGGCTATGTTAGATAACTGTCTAATGATAATTTCAATAGGTAGAACTCATTCCTGGATTCAATAGACGAAACACAATCAGAGACAACTTAAATGTCTTCAAAAAAACTCTAAAGTAAAGATTGAGAAGATTTTGTTTCAGTTTCTCTTGTAGTCATACCAAGCAATTGAAGTCAAGAAATGCAAGTTGTTTCTTTTGAGTAACAGCTACTAATAATATACATGGGGTATTTTGATCAAATACTCTAACTAAAATTTGTTTTTATGACGGTACGCACTTTCCCTTTCTTTAAAGTAAGGTGGGAGAAGTGCGTACCATTATTGATGGGGCAAGTGCGTACCACTATCATGAGGCTTATGCGTACTATTATGCGGAGGAAGTGCGTACCATTATGAGGAGGCAAGTGTGTACCATTACGTGGAAAATCCGACTCTCGTAATTCACTTTTAATTTTGCTTATAACTCTTTTATAAGCAAATTATAAATCCGACGTCATTTCCATCAAGTATTTATATTTACATTGAATGCGGCATAAGATTTCAATTTTATTCATTACATCTGAAATATATTGGCTTTTAGATATCAGTTAGTAAATTTTTCGTTTAAAATAGCAATCATAAGCTAGACTTAATTTAAACCAGAATGACAAATGAAGCAATGAAATTAAGTGAAATACTTAATAAGGAACCAACTGATTCAAAAAACGAAGGTGGAGTAATGAATAAATTATATTTAAGAAAATTAAGAACACCTTGTGAAAAACTATTTTAATGGACAAGAAAGAAAAGGTACAAGTATCATATCATGATCAATTCTTTTTTTTTTTTTTTTTGCTCTTTATTTTGTGTTTTTTCTTACTGCTGCTGATTCTAAGAAGAAAAATATTTTAAAACCGTATTTATTTAAAAAAAAAAGAAAAGAAAGAAAAAAAAAACGAATTGTTCACTCAGGTCACCTAACGATCTACCATACAAATAGAATTAAAGAAAATCACAGAGGTACGCACTTACAACAACGCTATTGAACGCACGTATCTCATCTTACATTTAAGAAGGGGTAAGTGCGAACCCTGGCTTAAACACAGACTGATTAATGTATTAAACCAAAATAAACTACACTGAAGTGACAAAAGTCATGGGATAGCAATATGCAAATTTTCAGATGGCAGTAGCATCGCATAGAACAGGTATAAATGCGCAGTGCTTTTACAGAGCTTTCATTTCTGTTCAAGTTATTCATGTGAAGAGGTTTTAACGTGATGATGACCGCACGACGTGAATTAACAGACTTTGAACGCGGAATGTTAGTTGGAGCTAGACGCATGGGTCATGCCATTTCGGAAATCGTTAGAGAATTCAACATTCCCAGATCTACTGTGTCAAGAGTGTGCCGAGAGTATGAAATTTCAGGCATAACATCCCACCATGGACAGCGCAGTGGTCGACCGCCTGCACTTAAAGATCGAGACCGGCGACGTCTGCAAAGAGTCGTAAATTCTAACAGACAAGCAACACTGCGTCAAATCACCGTAGAAATCAATGTGGGACGTACAATGGACGTGTCTGCTAGAACTGTGCGGATAAATTTGGATTTCTTGGGCTATTCCAGCAGAAGACCGACTCGAGTGCCTTTACTGACAGAACGACATCGCTTGCAGCGACTCTCGTGGGCACGTGAGCATATCGGTTGGTCCCTAGATGAATGGAAAACCGTGGCCTGGTCCGATGAGTCACGATTTCAGCTGGTAAGAGCCGATGGTAGGGTTCGAGTGTGGCGCAGACCCCACGAAGCCATGGACCCAAACTGTCAGCAAGGCACTGTTCAAGCTGGTGGTGGCTCCGTAATGGTGTGGGCTGTTTTTTCATGGCATGGACTTGGTCCTCTAGTGCGACTGGACCGAACATTGACTGGAAATGCTTATGTGCAGCTACTTGGAGATCACTTGCAGCCATTCATGGACTTCATGTACCCAAACAACGATGGGATTTTTATGGATGACAATGCGCCATGTCACCGGGCCACAACTGTTCGCAATTGGTTTGAAGAAAATTCTGGATAATTCCAACGAATGATTTGGCCACCTAGATCGCCCGACATGAATCCCATTGAACATTTATGGGACACCATCGAGAGGCCTGTTCGTGCCCAAAATCCTGCCCCATCAACGCTTTCACAATTATGGACGTCTATCGAGACAGCATGGCTCAATATTCCTGCAGAAGACTTCCAACGACTTGTTGAGTCCATGCCACGTCGAGTTGTTGCACTTCGCCGGGCAAAAGGAGGGCCGACACGATATTAAGAGGTATCCCATGACTTTTGTCACTTCAGTGTATGTAGACTGTAAGTGATTATTACTGAATAAAAACAACGTACATTTGCTCACTTGGTCTTATTAAAAGAACAATAGGAAGAATCACAGACACAACTCTCTCAATCTTCAAATCACAGTTGTTAGCAAGACACGTGGGATATCACTGATTGCGTTTCATCCATGCAAGCAAGTGCTGACATCTAGTATTAGGAAATATCCCAATGCAACTACCTAACATATTTAATATGTGCCAGAAGTTTTTTCCTGCTCATCTTCACATAATTTAAGGTGGACGCACTTACCCCGCTAGGTAGGGAAAGTGCGTACCTTAGAATAGGTGTCATAAACCAGGTCACAAAACTTATGCTTATGGTTTATTTGACATATTATATGCTTGAAAATTTTAGTAAAGGATCTGGAAAGAAAACTAAAAAAAAATTTTGAGTGTACAAGATTTTTGAACAGAGCAGCATCCTTGAGAACACGAACTTTGAAAAAAAGGGTACGCACTTATCAGAACTCACCCTACATATTTAGTTTAAACTTCTCGTATTTTTTTCAATCTGAATCTGTTAATTGATGCAAAATATTAAAATACACAAAATTCAGGATTTTATGCAGCTTTACATTATTAAATTATGATTGTTGTACAAGTGACAATTATTGTCAAGTGACGATAAATGTGTATTTATGCATTTTAAAGCATTTTCATAGTTGATTCTACTTAAGTTTTAAACTACTGAATAAGTGTATGGATATTTAAACATTTTCTTAAATTGTTCATAAATGTTTAAACATATGTATAGTAAAAATAAAATTACCCAAGAAAGCTTTCAGCATAAAGATTTAATGGTAGGAAACATATTTTCAAAATGTTAAAATATTTTCTTAGTTTCAATTTGAATTGTGTAAACTTACAATTTCACCAGAATATAATTTAAAGGAGAGAAGTGATTTAAATTTCTTTGACTTTGTAAAAATATATATTTAATTCCTTTATTTTTATTGTTTGGTATGGTTATTTGTTTTTAGCTTGCAAATGTCTCATATTTTCAGATATTTTTTAAAAAATTATTTAAATAGTTCTACTAAGCTCACAGCAGGATAGGAAATAAAGATTAAATTAAAGTTAGTCAGTACATAGTGCTCCGTAAAGCTGCTGAAATTATTTAAAATCAAAAATTGACTGATAATATTAATTGTTTTGGGCATGCAAAGGAAAGATGTGATACAAATGTAACACCTTATTAAAAGAAGCAGCACAATTCCGTCAGATGTCGCGACTTTTCTGGTGGCACGCAGAGTGAATATCACTTACGATATTTAAATATAATTTATTTTTCTCCGAAAAATTGAATATACATTTCCTAAGTTACAAACACATATACATTTGTTCCTCCGAAAACGATAGATGCAGTTAAAAAAAAAGCATTAACGTTATAAGCCAATTTTTTTCAAATCAAATATGAATGATATCCTAATTTAAATGAGACATTAATCATGTGATGAAGGAGACTAACTTTAAATGATGTCAAACTAGTTGCAAAAGTAAACAAGATTTAATAAGCTAGTTGAAGTTAAAATAGTGTATTTTAACATTTCATTACAGTAGCTTTTAAATTAGGCATACAAACTCAGTTTGCAAAAGAAGGAAGAAACGAAACGCCTTTCGGAGAATGGCGGACTTTTTTGCTACTTAAAACACTATCTGCTTACAACCTAACTCACCTCCGTCGAAATAGCACATAATTTCACTCAAGAAATGTGACGGCGGGGTCTATTTCTATAAAAATATAATTTCAAAAGTCTTGCTCTTGGCGGCGTCCCTGCAATATTACTTTCGTCTCTTATCTGGGAAGTAAACCCAAGCCCTGGCAATCCAATTCTTTTTACTGCAGTCAAAACCAATTTTCAAGATGCGATGCCTCAAAAACCTCGCCAAGTGGATTCCCAGAGTTGGGCTTCCTCCTTTTTGCCCCATATTAGTCCCAGGCGGCTGGAACCGGGAAGAAAAATGTAATTTTACAGATAGGTTCGAGAATAATCTTTATCGGATTTTACGTAAAATAGCGTCGAGGCAGATTATCCCGGTAGATAGCGTTTTTTGTCCATGTTGAAGTAAAAAAGTGAAATATTTGCATCAAAAAGCTGGTATTTAAATCTTCAGAGCTGATTAAAGATTAAGCTGGGATAATGGAAGAGTTGTTTCCAAATGGCGTGAAGTCAAATGTTTTCATTCATGAAAAAACACGATTTTGTTGCGTAAGATTTAATATTGTAATGATCCCATTTGGCACAAAACTTACTTGTGACTAACTTTTTTTAAAATACCAGAAATTTTATTTTCTGTTTTCAACATAGTTATTTTTTTAATGAAAAATCTACTTGAAAATGAAATATTAGACAATGCATTGCTACCTTTTCCATCAAAAAGTCGATTTTTAAAAATTTTGACTTAATGCGTTTAGGAAACAACGCTTCAATAGTCGGACAGCTTATTGGGAGAAAATTTATTAGAACCTTCTTCTTGGTTGAGTATTTTAAAGCATGAAAAAGAAAAGTAGTAATAGTGATACACTTTATTCAGAGTAAATTTATTTTAAACATACTTCTTAGTTGAGTATTTTAATGAGTGAAAAATATAACTTAATTTTGATTATGTCATGGAACATCCGTTTAATTTTCACTAACTTTATGTGTGTGGCTTCTTCAGCACCAACAGTTGTTCTGTCTTTTGAAATTTGATATTTGAAGATCATATGCAATTTTAGCCAAAGTGTTGAATACGCAAAATAAATAAATAAATAAATAAATAAATAAAATAAAAATAAATAAAGAAAGAAAAAAATCTTAAAAAAAAAAACAATTTTTTTTTTGTAGTATAAACGTTTTAAAACCTTCTTTGAACATTATATTCTTTTCAAGCTCGTAAGTACAAATAGTTTCATACAAATATATAATATTCTTTGAATATTTATAAACTACTATACTTACATATGTGTCGGCAATTTCATAGTTTAAACTTGACTGTCATTAACGGTTTCTTTCAAAATCTAATCTAAGTCAGCCACTAACAGACTAATCAAATTAAAAATCTTTTAGTTTAATTGAACTAACTTCAGTTGAAAATGTGTAATAACAAAGAAGAATTTTGAGGCGTTTAAAATGTTAAAAGTTTGAATTTAATGCTGCTTGCTAACTCTTTCAGTGCACTGTTGATATGTAATGATGTTCAAGTAACGGGAATGAAATTGATGATAGCTACTTTAATTTTTTTTAAATTAAAATGCCCTTAACAAACATAAAATTTTCGCAAGATATTTTCATATACAGTGCTTTAAAACAAAATAAATATTTTTAAAGAGTATTTTTTGTATTTAAGGATATAATTTCAAAAAAAAAAAAAACTATGGTAGTTACTTAAACAGTTGTAGGCTGACTCATATTATTGAGATAAATTTTTCGTGTTGTTTTAAATATAAAGTACTTTAACTAAATATGTAAGTGTTTTATAATACATAGTCAATTACACTAGCTTTGATAAATAAACATATAGTTTAATAATTAACTTAAACACAATAAATGTCGGTCCTTTTTTTGCGGAAAATTAATTAAAAAGTATGCTGGATAACGACACTAGAAATATTGCATAGTAAATCAAAACGAAATAATATTATAATAACAAATAACTGTTTTCGAATTTAAAAATCCTGAGACATTTATTTGCTTTTTCAACAAAATAAACTGTAGGCTTTTTAAGATGTTCTGAATTTCGATTCTTCAACAACTAGTCTCATCTTCTGCGACGCAATTTAATTTGCAAAACTTTCAAGTAGTTCTCATGCTCTTTACCTTTGAAATGTCTGCACTCCTGAATAATCTGCTGTATTTTCTTCGTTAACAGCTGAAAATGTCGTCTCTGGAAATTATAATTTTGCACGTAAGCTCGCCTTAATCTTTATTGAATTGCACAAAGATAAAATCGATGATAATTATCTTGAAGACAACGTGAGAATAAAAGTAATTAAAAGTGAAAGGTTCGTTTAAAATATGATTGGGGAATTTTCATTCATTGAAGTTTGCTATGCAAAATCGAGGAGTGAAATTGCTAAAACTGCATTAGGTAGGAGAATAATTTCGAAATCATACAATTATGTCAGTAACTGCCTTACTTTATTTATTACGAACAGAAAATTCTAACACCTAAAACAGGTTTCTGAAAGATAGCTACACTATTTATTGCAGTAGCTATTGCAATAAGAAACAACTCTTTAAGCCTGAGAATACTCTTTTCAGTCTCAACCAGGGACGTCATTTCGAAATTTTCCAGGGGGGTGGGGCAAAGGGTGCATACACAATGTAAAATTTACCAAAAAGGGGAGAAAACTACGCCCACTCATATGCCAGTACATTGATTTCCCAAAGTCGATAGGGGGGGGGGCAATTGACCCCCTCCCCCCTAAATGACGGGCTTTGTCTCAACCTTATAGTAGAATTATCAGAATGTTTAAACCAACAAATTAAAAATTTGATTTAAAAGCATTTGAGTGATAAAAAATCACATATCACGTCTACTTCGCCAGAGCTGGTTATCTCAAAATGGATATGAACCCTTTCTCGCAAATATCCCATTTTGATTCTAGTGCTTGTTTTTTAATACTTGTAAAAATAACTTTCACATCACTAGATCATATCAATACTGCCATGCTAAATGCAGTAAAACAGTGCAGTAAACTGAGATATTACTCTTTAAAGTTTTGTGCCACCATGTATTGGATTCAGATGACACTTTTTCAGATTCTTCTTAAAAACATTTTTCGCTTTCAAGTGATTATAAAACTTTGTATGTAGGTAAAATACGTCACAAACAGCAACCTATTGGTGATAACTTAATTTTGTTAAAAAGCGCAGATACGACTTTTGTGCTAAGCACAGCATACTAGTGCACACTAAAAAAATTAACCGTTGTGTTTACAGTAGTACATAATGGCAGTAGAGGATCCAATTCAAATATGTTAAATGCACAGTAATAAACTGTAAATTTAGCAATAATATATATATTTTCCTAAACTAGTGTTTTCATTGACTTGAAAACACTTTCAAAGCTTATTTAAAGCCTTTTGACCTCTTAAGCCTTAAGTAGTGAAATCTTTTGTGCATTAAAATCTATATAACTGCCACTTTTTCCCTAATACATGTTTATTAGTAGAAAACTTGTGTATGGATACTCAAATAAATATTTTAAAATCTAATATCTTAGTTTACAAGGCAGGAAATGTTAAAAGAGTTATAAGCATACTCCTATTTTATTGATTTTCTAACATTTTTTTTTGTTCCAGATCTCATTTATCTTCAGCTCACCATCCATCACAACTAAATGATTAATTACCCGATGGAGAGCACATAACAGAAGTTGGATCTGAAACAGAAAACAAACGTTGATTAATTCAACGTTTATCCTTATTATTTATAATTGCTTATGATGCAGATACCAAGAGATAAAGAATTATACTAATCATTATTAAGCATTGCAGCACTGTGACGTATTGTGTTCAGCTAACCAGGACCTTACTGGGGTGGACCCTTACATACCAGGGCCTGGTATGTGATATCTAAAATGACATTCTTCATCAGAAATTTTCTATCCCCAAGTGTGAAGAAATTATAAAGTGAGCGTCCATTTACTGTCGAAGGAAGAAACTATAATTAGTATCAGTTTTCTTATTTTCTGGAGCTGTAAAGCTTCTTTAACCTACTAAGCACATCACTGAACATTTTTGCAAGGATTTATATTTCAAGATGAAGCTACAAACACGTTACTGTAGTTTAAAACGATTTATGTAATTGATTTAAGGAAAATAAAGAAATAACTAAACTTTTGACTAACATTTAACGGCAAGTATTTTTTTCCCTTAATCTTGCATAGTTAGCAATTAACAAAGAGTAGGTTTATTTTATATTTTCACTGATTATCAAGTTGATAGTTAAAAGGCTGTCATGAAATGCATTGTGTTTAATACATCAATTCGCACGTTATTTAAGTCGATTTTTGAATTTAGGTACGTTTTATTAAAAATAAGTTTTGTATTAGTTTCTGATACCTTTTACTGTACTATTGAAAGTGCGAAAACACTCTATTAACATAGTTTTTTTTTTAATTGAGATCTGATATGACTATTGCTCAAACAACATTTACGGCTTATGTTTTAAAAAAAGTGAATTGTGTTTAAATGACTTGGCAATTTGGAAATTGAAGTTATATAGCATTTAAACAAAGAATTATTTTTCTTCGTTTCTATGTTAAAAGACGTAGAAGTTCTCAACAAATCTAGCGACAAAGTTGCAGCTGCAGACTTTTGAGCTTAAAAGAATTTTTCACAGCCTCACCGCTCTAAAAGGAACAGCGATATTACTTCCGATCCTTATCTATATCACAAATTTATGCTGTGAAAATTCAATTCCTTTCACGAGCATCGGTCGCAGTTTTACAATGGACCATATAAAAATTGCCGGAAGTGAGAGAATACATTTTTGCTCATTGGGGGTTGATAAAAATAAGATATCTTACTGTAGGATTTTTAATAAATAGAATAAAAATACAACAAATTACAATGGAAAAGTGAAGAGGGAGTAAGCATTTTCTCGTAAACAAACATTAGCAATTCATTTATGAAATGATTTGCAATTTAAAGCACGAAAAAAAATATTTTGCAAATGAAACTAAAATATATATATATATATATATATATATATATATATATATATATATATATATATATATATATATATATATATATATATATATATATATATATACATATATATATATATATATATATATATATATATATATATATATATATATATATATAAGGATAATTGATATTATGAAATGAGTTAATGCCCTTAAGCCAGGACTAAGGCAGAACTGAAGCAAATACACCCACAGCTCGGTCATGACAACCTGAGACTGCAGTTTCGTCCTTATTTTGGACTCCTCAGTCAGAAATAGCCAATAAATGAGCTGGGGGCAAATATTTCTTATTGTAGCTAAGATAGTTATAAAACTGGAAGATAAATGAATTTATCTTACCAGCGAGCGTCTGCAATGATGCGGCTCAACTCGAAATTTGAAGGCAAAAACTGGACAATATTAAATGAGTTACCGCCCATAAACCAGGGCTAAGGCAGAAATTGATTACATTTTATCAATTGTTTTTTATTATTCATTGTTTGAAAAGCTTTGTAGACCCACATTTACCACATTTTTTCATCAAAGAAAAAAATAAATTTGTCAAATATTTCTCACAAAACGCATAAACTGCATTTATTATCTTAGGAAACTTAGAAATTAATAGTTTAATATCGTGTAATACTGTTCATACTTTCTAAATAATGTTTTACTAAACAATAAACAACTTGAAGCTTAGCTATCTACGGTATTATTTAGTACATTTGAGAAAAATGTGAATACGTAATATTTAATGATCCCAATATCAAAGGTAGCAGTATTAAGAAAGAAATGTTTCGCCTCTGATTTACTGATTTAAAAAATAGAAAGGAGGGCGACTTTTTTTCTTGGTGGATGATAGCACAACCTTGCATAATTTAGGCATAGTTTTAACGTAACAAGGACGCAAATGTAACTGTACAAACATGTTAGCTATACTTAACCCATCCAAATTTTCTGCTACGAGCTTTTATCGTATGCGTATGTAGGTGAAGTTCGGATGGTTAGACAATAAAAAAGCCAGCCTTATGACACAGTGTATCATTAAGTTCTGACGCAAGGTATGTGAAGTGGGCATGATAAAGATGAGAAGTGAACAAAATTAATTAAAACTCTTTTGTTTTTGAGTTGCAGTAAAGCCATGAGCTTTTAGCCGAGATGTCGCGAAACATACATGGTGCTATAGACGAATGTTTGGTGTGGCATCATATTACTGAAAAAGGCTTTTAGTAATACATTAATATTAGTTATTATGACTGTTATTATTAGAGGAGAAAATTTAGCAAAAATTGTGAAATCTGTGTGTCAAGAAAAACTTTTAGACGTCAGACACTTTATTTCTCAGTTTACAAAAAAGTTCATCGTTGCATGGCTTTGGAGGAAATACTTGCACTCAAAAAACTAGTAACCAAGGTCCTTGTTAGTCTCCGCGGTGACTTGGCGCCTAGGATTTGACGTATCTGATTATGGTTTTTATTGTAATTATTATAAAACAATATTATTAGCTCTGTTGCAGCGAAGAAGTACTTGAAAATAGCTCAAGGGACCCCGCTTTTACATTAATTATGTTCTTCTTTATACATTCTCTCCTATTATGTTACATCGAATAGTAAATGATATTTCTACTTTGTAATGTAAATGAGTTTTTGTGTAAAGAAAAAAAATTTCTTGATAAATCATAGAGAAAAAAGGCAATGTTCGCTTTCATTTGCAAGTGTATAATTTTAGATATAAATATTATTTCCTTTGGGTTGTTGTTTTATATTGTAAGATTTATCTTTCAATGTTGAACATCAATTGCTTCCTATTATTATTCTTTCTAAAAGCGTATTTGTAAGTTAATTGAACCAGAAGCAAATAAATGAAGCACGTGTTGAAGCGTAAAAAAATAATTTAATATTTTTCAGGAAATTTGCTAAATATTTTCATTTTTCAATAGTAGTTTACATTGAACAAATTTTTAACCTTGAATCCAGCATGCATTAAATAAAGCTACGGCTGATACCTTTTGCTGATGTAAACCTAAAACATTGCATCGTATAATGTCAAGCACGTAGAATTTGGAAAAGCGTCGTTATAAAACACATTGAAATTAATCCCATCTTAAGCTAAAATAACTTAAGTGTGTTGTGTGGTTTTCATTAGTGGTATCCATTCTATCATCATATATATGTTTTCTGATTTATTTCATTTAATTTTATTTTTTATTTAATGTAATTTTGTGGGTAAGCTAAAACTTTTGCAATCTTTCATCAAATTTCAAAAGTAGGGCATAATTTTAAATATTTTATTTAATGCTATCAGCGAAAAAAATAAACAAACAACTCACATTTTTCCTGTTATTTAAAAAAATACGTGAAATAAAGGGATTTTGAATTCCTTCTGTCAAGTGCGACTGCTTTACATGGGTCAGCTAGTCCATACATATTTTTTCTGTAACATATTTAAAATTATTCCATTTCTATTTCCACACATAAGTGTTTTTTTTTTTTTTTTTTGCTTCCATGCGAAACAAAAATAGCTGCAAGGGCTTTCAAAAGAAATCGATTTACGAACACGAAAAAAAAAAAATTTGTTTTGGAGTCTAATAACGAATGATTTTCCAAATTATACGCTTAATGAGTTCAGCTATGACTCAATTATTAAGTTTTATATTGGAGGTACTATGCAAGAATTGATTTAAGCAAAAGTACCTCTCTAATGTCCTTAAAAGACCGAGATATCAGATTTTATTGATGTAGAATGTTCATGTCTTGTCAATTCAATTTCTTTTATGGCAGTCCGAGCCAATTTTTTGGATGGACTATTTCAAAAACGTGTGCAAATAAATTCTGGGGTTTTCCAATTGTTTCAAGGCATCGCAGAAAGTTCCAGGAACGAAATAAAACTCCTATCTAATAGAAAATTCCGAGGATCGTTTACAGATTTTACGCAACGTCGCATTTCGACAAATCTTCAGAATGAATGTATGAAATGGTTGATTTGAAATTTCAGAATGAATTATTCGGACTGGTTTTGTTGGGATTTCGTTGTAGTTTTTGTTCTGCGATTAAAACCGCATTGGTTACATTTATAAACAATTTTTTGTACATAAGTTTCACTAGAATTGAGTTATTTACTGAATTTTATTCAAACTTGTGTTATATTACGTAGCTATTTGAGTCTTTTTGATATTTCGTTTCCTATTATGTACGATGTTCATAATGGTAACGCGGTTGAAAGATTTTGAAAGAAGTGTTTCTACATTTCTAAATAAGTGCTTTTGTAAAATAAGTTTATTTTTGCATTTAACTGCACTAAATGCATATTTGTTAGAAATAAAATGAAAACCAGCGTAGGTAAAAAATTGTCAAACCTTTTTTACATTTATTTACGTATTCAATTTTTTTAAAGTTGTACCTTACTTACGCTAATTGTATATTTTACTCATAATTTTGCTCAACAAAATTTCACGGTTGATTTAAATATATATACACACATACACACACACACACACACACACACACACATATATATATATATATATATATATATATATATATATATATATATATATATATATATATATATACACTGGCGGAAAAAAAAATCCCAACACCAAGAAAAAATTGCCGTAGAGTAATGAAATTTGGGTAATGCAATTGTCTAGTTAACATATTTAATTGATTGAATGTACGAGATCACTGACTAATTTAAGCTCAAGAAAATGCTGTGCAAATGTGAAATTATGTTAATTTAATAGAGGGTGTAAACTCCAGAATTTTGAAGGCAAGCCTGCAAGCGTGCATGCATTATGTCATGCAGGTGGCGAATGTCACTTTGTGGTATGGAGTTCCATGCTTGTTGCACTTGCTGTGTCAATACTAGGACCGTCATTGCTGACTGTGGATGATGCTCGAGGTGCCATCCCATGATATCCCATTCGTTATCAATTGGAGACAGACCTGGTGATTTTGCAGATCATGGTAACATGTCAGCACTCTGTAGAGCACATTACATTACAGCAGCGATGTGAGGGCGAGCGTTATCCGGTTGGAAAACGCTCCCTTGAATGCTACTCATGAAGGGCTGTACTACTGGTTAAATTAACAGACTGACGACAAATTTTCAGTCAGTGAGTTTGGGATAACCACAAGAATGCCCAAGCTGTAGTAGGAAATTGCTCCAGAGACCATAACCCCTGGTGTGAGTCCCGTGTGTCTAGGCCGTAGACCGCTTGGATGCAGGTGGTCCCCTGGCCTCCTTCTGACCAATATACAGCCACCACTGGCACTAATTCAGAATCTGTTTCCATCAAAAATTACAACAGATCTCCACTCCAACCTCCAGTGAGCTCTGTTGTGGCACCACTGCCGTCGGAAAAGGCAATGGTTTGCAGTCAATAGAATACCGGCTACAGGCTGCCTGGCTCGGAGCTGTCCTTGAAGTAAACAGTTTCTTACCGTTCCTTTGGTTTACGACGGTACCAACTGCAACCCGAATGTCAGCCGCAGATGTAGTACGATGCGCCACAGCCGTACGCAAGATTCGGCGATCTTCCTTCTCAGTCGTGCCACGTGGCAGCTCGGAACTCGATCTTCTTGAGGTAGTACCATCCCTTGCCCATAGCTTCCAATAATCATGCATGGTAGAAACATTCCCACCCAAGTCTTTCTGCAATATCGCGAAATGAAAATCCACCTTCTCGTAGCCAAATTGTACGACCTCGTTCAAACTCGGTGAGCTGTTGATAATGGCTTCTTCGTCTTTTTAAAGGTATTCCTGGCTAACATGAACGCAATTCGTCAAATTTCACGGAAAAATAATGCACAATAGCTTCACAACACGCTTTTAAAACAAGCCTTATTTGCATGTTCTGAGTGACGCCAGCTGCGCCACACTTATGCGCGGAACACGAAATTTCATTCGATGTCATCTTTCAGTTGTATAAACACGCCTACCAAATTTCGTTTATCTAACACAAGTCTTTCTTGGTGTTGGGATTTTTTTTTCCGCCAGTGTATATATATATATATATATATATATATATATATATATATATATTAGTATTATAGTTCATACTGAGAATGTGAATTCTTTTTTGCTTGTTTTTATCACTTTTACGCTTGAAAGTGAGTAAAAGAGATAAAAATCGGCGAAAAGGACACACAGAAGACTATAAATTCAACGCAGCATGATACAGATAATGTAATAGCAACAACACCGTGTGTTGAGTAGCTTGGCAAACAATCGTAGGAGTGAATTATATCTATCTATATAAAAGAAAGTCGTGTTAGTTACACTATTTATAACTCAAGAACGGCTGTACCGATATGGCTAAAAATTGGTGAGTAGGTAGCTTAGAGCCAGGAGACGGACATAGGCTATAATTTATGTGTGTCAGTTACATAAACAGAAAAACTGTCTTATTGACTAAGCCTTTTTACTAAGCCTTTTTTGACACCTCCATGGCTGAGCGACATAAAGCACACGTTCTGGCAGGTTCCGGAAAGCAGTAAACAGGTTGTAAGTTAGCGGTGCGTTGAGTGTTATTTGACTTTTTCGTGAAATAAATTATAAACAAACGCGTTACTTCCCTTGAAATTTATATGTGATAAGCTGTCAGAAACGATTGCTCATCCCTAGGATCCCGATGATCCCAACCGATATGCCGTTTGAATTTAAAAGACTTCAATTTCCGATCCGTCTTGCATTTGTCATGACCTTTAACAAATCACAAGGCCAATCCTTAAAAGTTCGTGGTTTGAATCTAGAATATCACTGTTTTTCCCATGGTCAATTATATGTGGCATGTTTACGGGTCGGAAGACCATCTGCGTTGTTTCTTTTTGCGCCTGATAATAAAAATAAAAAATGTTGTGCATCCGGAGGTACTTTAGTGAAGAGCAACCTATGTACTAAAATACAGAAACAATAATGAATGATTAATGTAAGTACTTATTTTTTTTTTGTTTTTCTAATAATGAAAAACTTAATAAATTCAAAAATTTTCTTATTTATTGCCTTTAAGGCGGAACCGAGTTCGCCGGGTCAGCTAGATTAAGTATATATGGTTGAAGAACACAGGGATTACGTTGACGAATCGTCATTAAACTGCTAAATTAAGTCATACATAATTAAGGAATAACGTTATGGAGAGCCAGAGTCTTAATTATATTTAATTTTGTTTGAAATATATTTTAGATGCAACAGAATTTCCCAATATAAAGCCAAAATAGCTGTTGGTTCTGATTCCACATTCTATTGTAGTCTTAAATATGCTTAATAATATTCATAAACTCTTTTAAGGGCTCAGAAAATAGAACTGAAAAAGAAATGAGGATTCTTTGATAATTTAGCTAAATAATAATGCGCAATGCATTTTGCGCAGTTGTTATCTTATCAAGAAACAGTTCTATTAACCAATAGAAGTCTAGAAGTCAGCAAAAACTGATACATGAAGTTTGTATAAGACTGCAGTTTATTTAAAGCATCCATTGTTCGTAATCTAACGAGGTGGTAGTGGTGGTTCTTAAACTACTCGGACATTCGAGACCGAGTAGTGAAGGCTATCCGATTTAAAGCAAAAAGGATACGGTTTCCGTTTTTTACAGAGCACCATTTAAGTGGAAGTCCGATTTAGCTCTGACGCACATGCCATAAGGACCCGTTTATAAATAAAGCCACCCGCCATTCACAACAACACATTTACACACAAAAAAGGAAGATGACAAGGGGGGGGGGTAAATTTACATGAATGACCGCGACGGAATCCAAATCATGAACGTTCCCATCCGCAATCAGACTTCTTTGGCCACTAGACAAGATTTCCGGCTAGACTAACGTAAGTCCATCATATCGTTACTTATTCGCATCCAACCTTTCAGTTAAACCTCCATATGTAACTTAGCTTGTTTCTTAGCGTTCAAGACACGAAGAATTGTGTGTGTCACCGGACAATAATTATTACGCTATCTTAAAAATGTAATTTCAGTTTTCTTTCCACTTGATACACACTAGATTCTATGATCATCTTCATTTAAAATTCTGCATCGGAATCATTAAAATAATTCGCATTAGTCGATATAGGAAAGATGCATTTTTCAGAATATGGACTCATGCTTTAATAATTTAAGATACACATTTTTTATGAGAAAAAATATAAGCAGTACAGTGAACTCTCACTTATACACCGCCTCATTTATGCGCCTTTTTCACTAATACGACGATTTTCAAAGGTCCCAGCGTATTCCATAGCAAAATAATGGTAACATCATTCGTTTATGCGTCGCTCTAAAGGTAAGAATTTCACTTATGCGCCGAATTTTTCGTAAAAATGTAAAAAAAAAAATATTTTTTTTAAAAAAATAAGCATGTTTCTTCACTTTCTTCTTTAATGTTTTACCTTTATTGCTCAAGGAAGACATTTTTTCCTCACCAACTAGAGTTTGGAAAGAGACAATTATCTATTAGAGATCGTTTTAAAGGTTACAGTTTGTGATTAGGTATGATACAATTTTTGTTTTTTCTTTACCACTGTAGTTACGTTACAGTTGTTGCCAAAACGTATTAATGTGTACCTTTTCTACAGAAACATTCTTATTCATGCTCTCATTAGAACTTATGTTGCGTTTTAGACCTTTAAATAGGCTTGTTCACTTATGCGTCTCTTTCAGTTATGCGCCTTTTTCTGTTGGTCCCTAGAGCCGGCGCATAAGTGAGAGTTCACTGTATTTTAATTTTGATTAACTTAATATCGTCTAAGCAATAATTAAAAAAAATATGTTGATCGTTATTTAAAGAACTACATGATTTTTTAGTATAAAAAATACATACAGTTTCAGTAGTCACACATATATAGCATAATTGAAAAAAAAGGAATAAGCTTTTGTTAAGTGAATGGTACATTTATTAGGAGTTACTGCTAGTGAACTCAGAATAGCATCGCATTGTGGAGTCTGATATGCAACTCTGGCATTATAAGTAGTTTATGGGAGCCTTTGACACTACTTCAGAGGTATTACTTTAGGAAATAGGAATTAATCGTGGTCTTAAATCAACATGAAAGGACCGCAAAAGCATAAAATATCATGATTCTCCTAATAATTATACCGATGTAGTCTAGTTACTTTCTCGGCGTATTACAAGATGTCCCAGATTCGATGTGGTGCTCACGGTTTTGAAACTTTAGGTAAGTTTATTATCCGGAAATACATGGCATTTTCATGTTTTCGATCTTTGAATGTCAGGTTGAAATCACTATGATGGCACAATTTCTATCATGGACTGAAAAATCACGTAGTTCCTTCAGTAATCGCTCTATCTTGTTAGCATTGTATTTTCGACTTGTGTTACGTAAAAACGCATGTGTAAGTCATAAGACTTCCAGTTTTCAGTCATTGCTTGGTACCATATACAGACGGTTTTTTACATTTATTTGAATTTAGTCCTATTGAGCAAGAACAAATAAGGGCCTGTCTTAACTCATTTTATAAGCGCCCATTTTTTTTGTTTTTTGTTTTTTTTTTTTTTTTTTTTTGCTTGAACCCGCTACAACAGATAAGAAGGGTTCGCTATTAGTTAAGCTGAATCGCGCTGACTTTGACAGGAAACAGGATGCAAAGGTGTTTCAAAAACGAACCTTCACTCCATGTTATTCCTCGCCAAGTAACCTCGTCGTCCCCTCTCTGTAATCTGCGATTTGCACGAAATTTTATACAGGAGTCGGCACTCATTTAAAACTAATCTATGCAAATTTTCATCTTCCTAGACCAAAATGCTAAGGATCTAGGACCAATAAAAAAAGGGCTCTAAAATATCGAATCAGCTTTGTGAAACGAATTGATATTTTAGACTAATCTTTCATTTCAGGCCATTTTGGAATCCCCAACCACATTTTTTTTTTCGGGCCATCCTAGATCCTCGTGATTTGTGCCTTGGAAGCTGAAAATTTAAATAGGTTAGTTTCAATTGCATGTCTATATCTCTGTAAAACGTCTTCTAAATCGCGAATAGTTAGTTTCTAACCATGTGGACACGTGACGTGGAATGACCCTATGATGTTTAGCTTTTCTGAAACTTCAAGCACCTTTGCAACATGTTTCCTGCCAAAGCCAGTGGACTCAGTTTAAATAATATCGAGCCGCTCTTAATGTTGCCGTTCCTACGCAGACAAATATGGGCCTTTATAAAGTGACGTAGGGCAGGCTCCCTTGTGTACTCTTGGAGCATCATATATTTATAGTTTTGGAACAACTTTGTTTACAAACCCTATAAAATTCTTTAATTTAGGTTTTCATTTGGAATGTAAAAGGGAATAACGGCACTTTTTTCTGTTTTCTTTTTTGTCAACTATTGAGCTTTCACTTTATGTAGTACAAGCTTGAATATTTAATTTCCTCTGAAAATAAAGCAGGAAAAAACGATAATATTCTTGAAATGGTTAGTATATAATCCAAAACGTGTTTCTTCAAATATCTCAAAAACACGTTTTTGCAGACTGACCTTTACGATCTCACAGCAGAAGGTTTTTTATGAGTTAACTTATATTGATAAGCTATATCTTTATGATAAATGAAATTTACCTGATTTTTGTAGAAACGTTCCATAGTTGTTGTACGAATCCGCGTTATTTGGATCTATTGAAAGAGCTTTCAAATGAAGATTTTCAGCATCCTCTAGTCTCCCGCCTTCTGCATGAATGGTAGCTAGGGAAGAGTACGCTTCGATGAATTCCTTGTCCAGTTCGAGAGCCCTTTGTAAAAGTTCCTGAGCTACTTGCGTTCGCCCTTGCTTACTGCAAACAAAATGTGAACTATAATGAGAACGTTGACATTCTTTTAAAAATAAATCGCACAACAGTTTAATCTTCAATTGGGTTGAAGCATAAACGAACCAATAGTCATTAATAAGACATATCGCTCACGAGAATGAAAGGAGAACTGTATAAATTGCATTAAAAAAAAAGAATTAATTTACTATTGACTAAAAAAAGAAAAGATGTACTCCATTCATTCTCGGTGTTGCTATAAATTATGGTGAAGTTTTCCTATTTATTGACGGTCCTATTTATTGATTAAGGCGCTTTATTTGCTCAGTTTAATCAAAATGATAGTACGGCAGAGCCACATAAAATATCTGCACCTCAGAGATAGACTATCGTAAGTCCTGTTTTATGACTCTGCAGGAGAGTGCGAAAACGTTTATCTGATGCATACAAGGGATTGGGTTCGTGCTCTTAAAACGCTGCTAGCTTGTTAAAGAATTTCTCTAAAAGAATAACATTCTCATGTGTCGATTCGGAATAAGATTCCATATACAATGCAGTAATAAAGTGAAAAGCAATCGCCATTATTGGGCTTGGATAAATTGTCAGTGCTCTGGGAAAAACTAAAAATTTTGGACCTCCGTTGCTCCCGAAGTAAGGCCTATGCAGTCAAACCGCTTTACCTGGATATATAACAAGTGCAAATGGACTGAATTTCGGAACTGCTTCCAGATCCGTGACTCTCAAGGTCGGGCCCGTTGATTGTCAGTATTATTTATTCGTATCTGCTACTGATTTGAAAAAAGAAGATTTCAATTTCGATAATGAAAATCGACCTTTACTTCATGCGCTTATTTACTGTTTTATTTGTGTTCTTCTTCTTAGAGCATTTCAGAAAGCTGTCGTACCTCACAATAAATAAATTGCTCCATATTTGTTAAATGTTGTTTTTGCTAAAGGAACTCTTTCTAAAGTTGGTAATTAAAGTCTTAATTATCTACATTACCAGTAGACTTATGCTCTATGTGAAAAAAAATCTATTACAAAAATATTATAATTTGTAAATTTTATTTTCTGATTATTTCAAATTATTTCACTATAACCGCTGTATTCCAGCAATGGTTGATGGTATTAATGAAATATGAATGCATTTTGAACAAAGGGATCCGCTCAATTTATTTAAAGCAAATGTTTGTCCTATTTTAAGCCTCAAGCACAGTTTATAGACATTTAAGATACAAGTGATCTATGTCTAATATGCACACATAGATTAAAATGTTTTTAGCATTAAAAAAAAGTTTAATGGTGAGAAGTTATATTGTCAACAGTTGATTTCTTTTTGATTTACTGTTTTAAAATATCCGAAATTTTACCAAACTCGACATAAAATGGTCATTGTATATGTTTTATGCACCCTGTATAAATATCAGAAAATGAAAAAAAGTATAGTTATTGCTCGTACTAATTATAAGTGTATACCTTTATTGTGTCATTAAAAATGTACTTTTATTATTAATAAATAGTGAGTTTTAGAACTTATCTTCTAAATTAATCTTTATTTAACCCCATGTATTCCAAAATTTTCACATTGTTATTTAATCTTTAAATGTACACTGACAGCAACGCAATGGCATGCGTCATTAATTAAATAAAATATTTGAATGCATATTTTTTGTTTATTCAGTTATTAAGTCAAAAAAAAAATCTGCTCAGTTTTCTTTAATGTTAAATTCGATTGGTAAAAGAAGCTGAAGCCACTGAAATATGAAAAGATATTCATATTCATATCGTCAGAAAACTATGTAAACCCATCTCTCAATAATTAAATAAACTTCATTCTGTTAGCACCGCGTACGGCTCCCGCGATTTCAGCGGGGTATCAGTTTCGTCCCAAAACCACGGGCCACGTGAAAATCGCGGGCGAAGAATTTTTTCTCCCTATTTCAATACGGATTGCGCTATTTTCCCGTGTAGGTTAAAAAAACATCATATTATGCTTATTTTCGCTGCTAGATGGCACTAGAGGATTCTGGATTTTTTCCCCCCTCTTGCTTGTTTTTTCCCGCGCATTATTGTGTGTGAGCTTTTTTTTTTTTTGTCTTTCGCGCGAAAAGCATTTATGAAAGATATGGATTTGCCGCGTGTAAGCGGTGGAAATAACCAAAATTTCTGTAATATTTTTTGAGACAAATTGTTTAAAAATTATATTCATCTTTTCATCTGATAATAAAAATATCGCGTGAATTTTTTAACTTATAAACCATGCCCGCTGAAATAGCGGGCGCCGTATTATATACATTTTGAAAGCGGAAAATATATTAAAATTCTTGGATTATTTTAAAACAGTTAATAAATATGTGAATTGTAACATATGTAGATAAAGAAAATCTAAAAAAATCGCCCCGTATTTCAGGACCGGAAAGTATAAAAACTGAGCCGTACGCGGAGGGTTAAATAAACTTCATTCTGTTAGCAACTTTCAAAATACCACGAAATTAAACACCTCTCGCACTGCACCGTTATAGCTACGTAAACAGAACCCAAAAAAGCAGAGCAGCATTATTCAACTAGTAAACAAACTAATAAAAAATACCCACATTGCATTCAAAACACAGAAAGCAAGATGTTAACATAACTGCTCCGTGAACCCCTACCGATGCAACAACACCAAAAACACAGATTCACGTATCTAATTACGAGCCCGTGGCACTAACTTAGAAATCGAGAGAGTAAGCAAGCGAGTCTCACGTTGCCTATTGATTTTGGGACAGAATTTCGCTTAAGCTAATGAAAGCTGACTTTTATTGCTTCCCAATGATTTGTGAGCGCAGTTGTTGCGGAAACTCACAAGGACCTTCGTTTGCAAGCCATCAAAAGCTGCCCCAGAACGAATTCCCCGTAATTTCCCTTCTTTACATGGGAACCTTGACGGCTCTCTTTTCTTACCCGCATGCTGTATCTCAAGGGCTCTAATAATCGATACGTCTCTGACCTTTTGCCCAGAGTACGGTTTTATGTTTCTCGGTGCGGGCTAAAGTTTCTGGCGCAGAAAAACTCCGCATTTCAAAAAGTCCCGAGCTTGAAACGTGTCCTGAGGGTATGCTATTTCGGGAAAAGGAAAACGGTTTTTTTTTTTCCATTGTTTAAGTTGGATCTCGAAATGGTTTAAATGCATTGTGTAGAAGAAAGAAAGCCTTATATTGGGTAAATCTTTGTTTCTTTTAAAAAATTGAACTTGAATAAAAGTGCGTTTCTTTCTTTTTGATTGCAGAGAAATTGTCAAACTTTTCCCGTAAAATCAGCATCAACCTCAGGTATGTATATGGACACCAGTTCACTTTTGCATTAGAAATGAGGATTACCCGTCTTTTAAAGCTAAATGTAATCATTGAATTTTACGTTTTTTAAATATATTTTTTCGTTATAGCGTAAGGATAAGTCCTAGTTTTGGGGCAAACATTTTCACTTTATGCAAACAACTTTAGCAATAATTTTGCAATAAGTTTTTTTTTCATGTTGAGTGGAAAATACAAATTTACTTTTAGCCTAAACTATTCCTATCATTTGTATTGATCATTTATTTTTTTTTATTTATTAAGAATGGATATACGTGTCCATTTTTAACGTTCGTGCATAAGTATATGGCGTAAAAATGACATAGAATCACTTATCCTGTATGTGTAAATGTAAAAAAAAAGAATTGTAACTGTTCTAAAAATTTTAATAGTTACTAGGTGCGGTTCAAGCCATTGTATAAGTTATTTCATAATTAAAAGTGATGTCAAGTGGCGCATGTTTAACATTTACCCTAAATGACAGATGAAAAAAATAGTGTGGAATTTCCCATTAGAAAAACGACAACAGTAAATAAAAAAAACTGTTTTCATCGTTCCACTGGATACCTTGAATATCGCGTCATTTCTCGAGGAAGATAAAAAAACCTCATGTGTTAAGACAAATATTCAAGTTATACCATATTAAGAAGAGGAAATATTTTAAATAATGACCACAGTCCCTGAAAATACCCACCCCTCCCGCAAAATCCTAATATCCATCTGACTTGACTCAGAGCAGCATGAGTTATCTCCATTGTGGCAGAAAAAGGAACGGAAGTCACTTGCCCACTTAAATAAAGATAAATATAACTGTTGTCTAATAAGTACAAACTTCCAACTATGATGACATAATTTGCCCCGAAAATGTCCCATAAGAGTAGGACAAAGTCCCTATTTGATTGAGGGTCATAGCACTTAAAACTGTTCATTAGGAAAAGGAAAACACTTCCCAGAATTCCACATGGGAATAAAGTCACCGGGTTCTAAAAATGGCCTAAAAACTCTCCTCAAAATGAAAATATTCTTTTCATCTCCATTTAAAATTTGAAATTCCAAAAAACTTGCTTTAGAGTAAGGGCATCAGTCCCCAAAACTCCATTCGAATTTAAGGCAATTCTTTCAAATATCGTCACGAATTCTTTTAAAAACGTCCATCAAGAAACAAAAAAAGAATGCCGAAAAACTGTTTTTGGTTACTAAAAAAATTCCGTATTCACGTCGATTGCCCTACTTAAAAAGCCTAGTGAAATAGGAACATCGGCCCCCAAAAAAGCAACATTAATTAAATGTATCATTCTCCAAATATCCCAATTCAAATGAGCAAAATGTTCCCCCAGAAGTATCCATTTAAATAAGAAAAGCAGTTTCTAAAAATCCTCATTATAAAGCTAAGAATCTCCCTAAAAATCAAAATTGGATAAAGGACCACTGTCACAGAAACATATTACATTAAATCTAAAAAAAAATGCTCATCTACCTGTTGCATAAAAAAAACATTTCGGAAATAACGTCAACATAGCCTCTAAAAATAGCATCATGATAGGAAGATATAAAAAAATACGTTTCCTGAAATTTCATTTAGAATGAGGATATCTGTCTCTAAAAAAACCTAGTTGTAATAGTTTTTAAATAAAGTAAATCGCCACCAGCATACGAAAAACAGTTGTTTTAAGTTGAAAAACGAAACACCGAATTGTTCTTCACATAATTTCGTAAAAACTTATCAGAATAGGGATAAATGCACAAAAAAAAATCTGAATAAAGAAAATGTCCTCGAAACATATTTATTCTCCCTAAATAATGTTAACTAAATAGTCTCAACAGAGTTTCTAAAAACTAAATATTCTCAACAGAGTTTCTAAACGTTTTATCAGAATAGGGATGTTATCAACAACAAAAATATTTATTGGAATAACTAAATTATTACGTATATTTTTTTCTACCCAAATAATATAGAGTTTTTTTTTAAACCCAACAACAGTACAGTTTACGATCAATTGTAAATAATATTATTTTTCTATCAATCGCATGCTAAGAATATAAAGTCAACAACATTAAATAAAAGGACTTTGCAGGGATAAAGTTTCTTAGAATGTGTAAAGATTACTGCATAGATCTTCTGATTGCAGAATATACCTTGTTTTATGGATTAGCAAATTATTTTCAAGTGACTGTGAAATAGAAGGAAAACAAATGGTGAAGTAGGGTAGGCCGGGCACGTTTACGCAGTGCCCTTTTTTCGAAATGTATTAAAGTTGGTGTGTCACCAGTCGTGACAGATTGGTGCTGGTTCCTAGCAAGTACTCTCACAAGTGTTTTAACTTCCTTCGAGCTTTGAAATAGCATCAGGGGAGGATAACCTGTTTTTTGCCAACTTGTGTAAATTTTGTGTTGAGCTTATTGAAGCTTATTGTGAACAAAAAATGCTTAGATAAAAATAAGCAAATATACAGGGTGTTCCAAGTTAACCTTCATGACCTCTATTTCCTCAACCGTTCGTCCTAGATGCATACTTTC